>VMKM01001581.1:0-128956 GCA_008360985.2 Macquaria ambigua | reverse complement strand
GTGTGTATATATATATATTCCTGTAATCTTTCTCTGCTCTCTGCTCAATGTGTCATGTGTAATATATATATATGTACTCTCTGTGTATATATATATATATATGTTTTTTTTTATAATATATATAGCATAATAATATGTGTGACAATAATAATATGTCATGCATATATATGTCTTTTAATAATATTATGTGTGTGTGTGTAATATTAATGTGTCAATAATATATGTGTATGTAATATTATGTGTATATGTGTATATTATATATGTGTATGTGTGTGTGTATGTGTCTTTGTGTAATTGCCTGCTCTTTCTCTCTCTCCTGCCTGCTCTTTCTCTTTCTCCATCTTACTCTCTATATATATACATATCTTTATATAATAACATAATATATATATATATATATATATATATATATATATATACTCTTTTATATATATATATACATACATAATAATACTATGTGTATACTATATATATATGTGTATATGTGTATGTATATGTGTGTATATATATATATATATATATATATATTCTGTCACGCCCCCCTTCAGAAGCCCCCCCCACCACAGCAAAAGTGTATTTAAGCAGAAGCAAAGGACAGAAGAGGAAGTCCAGAACTGAAATATAATGTAGGTTTGGAGAAATGGTGTTGCTGTTTGTCACCTGTAGGCTCTCACACACCAGTATTTTAACCTATAGTGGTAATAAGTACAGCATTGTTACTCTGAAGTTTAGTAAAAGTCAACTTCTTTTGTATTGCGTCTTTTGTATAACACTGTAGTGATAACAACATTCAGCACATCTTTTGTTTCTGCACTTATTTCTTTGTGTGTATTTCAATATTTCCATATAATACTCAGGAACAGTAGATACAGCTGAGGACACTGAAATCATGTCCACAGGGTATTGTGCCTGAGAATTTGGGGGTCTGGCACAACCTGAGGAGGAGTTAACACAAACCTGACCCAGGGTGTTTTGAAAGTCTTCAGATTGTCTTTACATTTAGATCACTATTGAGAGAAATGTACAGAATATGTAACTGAACAGTTAAATGACGTTTAAGCTTTTATGGTGGCAAGTCTAAATGATCATAGGAGGGTGGGTCGCTCCAGACCTCAGTATTTCCAAGGCCCTGCTCAGAAAAGTCCAACATGAAGTCTCTGTGGTACTTTCAGGTCCTTGGTTTAATGGAAGAGGAGGTTTAACTAAGAGGTTCCAGTATTGTGGTTCTTCAACTATAATGAAGCAGTTAAATGAAATTAAGTTGTAGGATTAGTTTTTTTGGTCTTGATATTTTTAAACACGGGCTAATAAACTCAAATTTATTACCTCCGTTTTTATTATACTGCTAAAGTCTGCTTTTCTTTTTATAGCCTGTACAGTATTACAGAGAGAGGTTTTCCCATGCCCTAGAACTAATTTTTTCAGGCAGTGCAAAAGAGGTCAATAGGTTTTTTAGATCAGTGTCATCCGCTTTAAGAGGATAAACTGAGTATGTTCATAGTTGAGTACTAGATGTTGCCATATTTGGACAGAAGAGAGGATCAGCTTATAAAAAAGAGCAGATTGTGCATTAGCCTTGAATCCCTTTTGAACTCATTAACACCGTGCGCGTGCTCCCAAAACCACAGACAGTGACAGACGCCTTTGATGAAGCCTGTCAGTATGAATTACAAACAACACTGATTTTGCATTTTCGTCATTAATCACAGCTGTAACACAGACCGACACTTGAGACGCTTCTTTGAGGCGATTCTCTCACCACATGGCGGAAAGGCTTTTTTTCCCAAGTGGAAATGAGGTGACTGATCTCGAGCCTTCTGTGTTCTGTTAACAGTGTCGGGGAAAAGCATCTTTAGACGAAAACACACAAGAACTGTGCACATGCAAAAACTCAACGACTGGCGCGCGCCTGTTTTCAGCACCATGGACAGCAAAAAAAAGAAAACCCTCAACAACAAGAAATAAGACAAAGAATAAGCAATTCAATAGTCTGTCTGTATTCATCGGGGTTGGACGGTGAACATCTTGACATCCACAGCATCTGTTGTTAGTTTCTCCAAAAACCCGATTACATCAGCTCAGTTTCTGTGAGAAAAGTGAAGCAATGACAGGTGACAACATTATTTGGCCTGTGTCAAAAGTGTTAGACAATCATTGTCCGACTTTTTTTTTTTTGCAGACACTCAACTCCTGAATATCTTTTCTGTTGTGCTTTATCTTTTTATTTGAAATAAACTTTATCACATTTTGATTCGGGCAGGATTGAAACTGTGAATGTTTTAAGACATGCTTCATGTCTGCGTTTAAACAAGGTGATATAAGATGATAAGATATGAGCTCACAGAGAAATAATCTAACTCGGATCAAACAGGTGTGGATGTAAATTCATCAAGTGTTTTTGTTCCACCACACTTGAATGGAGGTGCACGCTCGACACTAAGTGTCATGTTAATTTCTGATTGGGCTGGTAGCGGACGTATGTCAGACATATGCGCGCCGTGGGCGGGTGTCGACGTGTTTTCAAAAAAAAAAAAAGGCAGAGGGGAGTGTAGTGCTTCAGTGTGTGGATACGCCGAGATGGGTGATGGTTAGAGGAGACGCAAGTGGCGTCGGCCTCAGCTCTCCAAGGCTGTATGCTTTGGCTGGGAGAGGCGTGGCGCGCTCTGCCCCTCCGGACCGAAAACCACCTGTATGGATGACCAGACCTTCAGCGTGATCCAGTCGCCCTCGTCCGCCAGGCACAGGGGCAGCAACGCGACTGACAGCCGGGGTTATGCCGAGGTGGAGAGGGGCGTCATGACGGTGGAAAACAAGCTGGAGGAGTCCGCCGTGCTCTCGGCGCCTCACCTGTCTGTGGATCGATATGAGCGCGGTCGCCAGGGATGCTGCGAGAGGGTGGTGATAAACATTTCGGGTTTACGCTTCGAGACGCAACTTAAAACTTTCAACCAGTTCCCAAACACTCTGCTGGGAGACCCCAGGAAAAGGATGCGCTACTTTGACCCACTGAGGAACGAGTACTTCTTTGACAGGAACAGACCGAGCTTTGATGCCATCCTGTACTACTACCAGTCAGGGGGGCGCATACGGAGACCTGTTAACGTCCCCATTGATATTTTCTCCGAGGAGATCAGGTTTTATCAACTCGGAGAGGAGGCCATGGAGAAATTTCGTGATGATGAAGGGTTTATAAAAGAAGAGGAGCGCGTACTGCCCAAACATGATTTCCAAAAGCAGGTCTGGCTTTTGTTTGAGTATCCTGAAAGCTCTGGGCCAGCAAGGGGGATAGCCATCGTTTCAGTGCTTGTTATTTTGATTTCAATTGTTATTTTCTGCATGGAGACTCTGCCGGAATTTCGGGATGACAGAGACCAAGCCACAGTGGCACCCACGGTCAATGGCACTGCTCCACACGTGCCAAGCCCGTTCACAGACCCCTTCTTCGTGATAGAGACTCTGTGCATCATATGGTTCTCATTCGAGTTGCTGGTCAGGTTTTTCGCCTGCCCCAGCAAAACTTCCTTCTCCAAAAACATCATGAATATAATTGACATAGTCGCCATAATCCCCTACTTTATCACTTTGGGGACTGAGCTGGCTGAGAGGGAAACCAACAGTGGCCAACAGGCGATGTCCCTCGCCATCCTGAGGGTGATCAGACTGGTGAGGGTCTTTCGCATTTTTAAGCTGTCACGACACTCAAAGGGGCTTCAGATTTTGGGACAGACACTCAAGGCCAGCATGAGGGAGCTCGGCTTGCTCATATTTTTCCTTTTTATCGGAGTTATTCTCTTCTCCAGCGCGGTTTACTTTGCAGAAGCAGACGACCCCTCGTCCAGTTTCACCAGCATCCCAGATGCGTTTTGGTGGGCAGTGGTCACCATGACCACAGTCGGATATGGGGACATGCATCCGGTGACCATTGGTGGGAAAATAGTGGGGTCGCTGTGCGCAATAGCAGGCGTGCTGACCATTGCCTTACCAGTGCCAGTGATTGTGTCCAATTTCAACTACTTTTACCACAGGGAGACTGATGGAGAGGAGCACCCACAGTACGTGCACACAAGCAGCTGTGAGCACCTCCCCTCGGAGGAGCTGAGGCGGTCGTGCAGCTCCTCATCCCTCAGCAAGTCTGAGTACATGGTGATAGAGGAGAGCATCAACAGTGCGTTCAAACAGCCCAACTTCACCACCGAAAACAACCAGAACTGCGTGAACATCAAAAAGATCTTCACAGACGTGTAAATGAATGGATCATTTATGGAGCATGAAGAGATAGTAGCTATAATATTATTTTTTTTTATATAGCCAATCGTAATGTGTCAACCCATATCTGTGGATGAACGCTGCGTAAATGTCCGTTTTAACAAGTCGTTTATCTTTTTTTTAATTTGCATTTAAGCAAATGAGAAATTATGATTCTACTTGTTTCCAGTGTAGATTCACATGTTGAAGTATTAATATCACCCAAAAACATTTGCACTGGAAAAGTATTAATTTCGGCACAAGCTGCTGTCAAAAACAAACATTTACTGAACAAGTTAGTGGCTTGTTAAAACAAGTATTTTTGCCTACATATCTTGATGTTTATGCGAAAGTTGTTTGTGTTCATGATTGGGATACACGTGTAGCATAGTCTAGTATTATAGTATACTATATTCTACCCACCAGTCAAAAAGAAAAACAAACAAAAAAAAACGACGTCTTGTGCTTCGTGGAAAGAAAAGTTTCATTGTCCAGTAATGTAATGAATACACTATGGTAATTTATATGGCCGAATGCCTGTTTAGGTTATATTTAATATCATAACCTGTCGAGATGTTGGACTCTGAGTCTTGTTCACATTATTATTCAGGTAAACGCCGAGTGGTGGAGATGGAAATGCTTATCATAGCTTTTCGTAAAATTGTATTTTTATTCAGAACTGCCTATATAGCCTATATTAAATAAAACAGAATTTAAGTGATCCCGACTCAAAATGTCATTATAACGTTTGGCTAAATATCCTGTATCATTGCAAATTTCGTCCAAAGCGAGCAGGGGAGGGGGGTGGAGTTGTGGTGGTGGGGTTATGAAATATATAAAGTGTGATTAATTGTGCGTTTGAGGTCATGTGCGCAGTGACGACAGGGTGAAAGCAGCGTGGATGAAAGGAGGGAGAACGTGCAGAAGGTCCCGCCTCCTGCTCGCTGAACCCGCCTTGTGATGCAGTCTCCATGGAGACGATGGTTTCCTGGGTAACCCCCTCTAATGTTACCATGGCATTGTGTTGAATTTTTCACAAAGACTTTTCACTATCACCTTTGTGTGCTTGGAGGGGGAAACGGGGGAAACTGCAGATGCATGTGTTTTTGATATCGTGTTAAACTAACGTGGAGTTTAATAATAATTAATCGGTTTCCTTAAAGGTGATTAAACAAATATCAATCAGCACTATTAGGCAAAGTTAGTAGCCTAGCCTCAGGCAGTGGGTTGGCAGACATGTATTGAAACATAGTGAAAATCATGAAAAGCTATTGTATCACTGCAGCCTCTTCACTAAAACCGCCTCAGCTGCTCTGTTTTTCAGATGTGAGCTCCATTCTCTGAGTTGGCATGCCAACTAGGTCTGACGTCAGCCACCTTTCATCCCCTCCAGCAGACACTTGCACGTGTGCTTTTAGTACATAAAGTGGCTGAGAGCTGAGGTGACACAAACAAACAAACAGAGGAACTCAAAGGAGTCCACCGAAGACGAATTACAGGGCTGCATTTCCTCTTCATGTATCACGTTGGTTTGAGAGTTTTTCAAAATTAGTCATGACTTTACTTTTATTCTTCTTACGGCTGCAACCAATGATTATTTTCATTATCAATTAATCTGTTGATTCTTTTCTTGATTAATTGATTAATCATTTAATCTATAAATGGCATAAAATAGGGCAAAATGCCCATTATAATTACCCAGAGTCCAAATTGAAGTCTTCAAATGTTTCACTAACAGTCCAAAATCCAAAGGTTTTCAGTTTACAAAGATATAAAGCAAAGAAAAGCAGCAAACTACACCAGATAATGTTCCATTAATCAAATAATAATTTCAGCTCTAATTATTTTATTGTATGGAGTGATTAGGAGTGCTCTCAGCACCAGTTCATTTCCATTTATTACTATCTAATCAATATGAGGAGAGAAATCTGTTCAAAATTTAAAGGTAAAGTTTTTATAAACTACTTTTTGTATCATTAAGTCATTCAGATGAAGTTGGATTGCTGCTGAGCTGTGATGTTTTTGAACCAACAGAGGCTTCATCATTCTGAAAATAGCTCAGTACTGCCTTCTAGTGGACCAACTGAGTTATTACTGTTGGGAAGGAGTTTAATATTGACTGTACTGATGACATTTAGCTCCTTCTTATTAGACTTGAAGTGACTGAATGTATGATTGTGCCTTTATAATCAAGCTAGTGGCAAACAATTTATAATTTAGTCTGTCTTGACTGTAGTAGGACTCCCTGGGCACTTTTTTAACAACTCAAAAACATACCAGAATTCTTCATTGTTTCATTAACTTGATAGTTTATGACTCTCCCTGATATAAACATGATTTTGAACTGATGAGGTTTCAGAAGTCCGCCACAGAAAATTCTGTTTGAAGTCTCAGAGACTTCAGCTGTAAAATACAGTCATATACGATGGACTTTCATTTGATGTGATTGGTGTTGACAATAATGTTTTAGCAGCACTACACCTCCAGATTCCAAATTAGCCTATTTGAATTTCTCTGATTGTAATTTTGTAACCGTTTGTTCATAAGAGGTCTAGTTGGACCTCTCAGGGTTACAACTGACCCCATAACGTCACAATGCGGGATAACAAACGTACATTTCTTTGTCTGTGAAACAAATATGTATAGGCCTATATATTTGTTCATGTATAGCCCATATAACATATACAACATATGTACACATTTTCCTCATTTGGTGTAATAACACTGTCTTATGGTCATATCCATATTTCATCATCAAATGTTCAAGCCCCTTTGTGGCAAAGGGAAGGATAACCACTTCAATACTTATCTACGTATTGGGTTTTATTCAGGTCAGAAAAAAAGAAAAAATACATATTGAAGAAAAAAAAGGTTGATTTTGCAGTTATTATTACCTTAAAAATTCCACCCAGAGGCTTTTAGTCTGACCCATTATTCTTACGTTACCCAGGAGACACAGGGAATTACAGTTTTCTGAGCCAGAGTGCTAAAAAACTCACTCTACGTACAAATTTGCGTGACTTTGAACCATAGACTGTAAGCAACAAGAGATGGACGTGAAGGTTACTTAAAAATTCGCTTTGCAGTATGCTGGGCTCCACTTTTGTAGAATCACATGAAAGCTCATGTAGTCTGTTCTATAACAAAATGACATGGATTCATGAGCCCAGAATAAGAGGAGACACTTAATAACAGCCTTGTGCATTCCCAAAGCAAACACTAAAATACTCACAGCATGGTTCCTATGATTATCCAATGAAACTGACAACTTTTTGCATCATTTCCTATAACCCACTCTGGCTCTCATATTCATAATACACTGTACAAGTAACTATAGATTTGCTATGGATATAATTTAGTTGACTTTAGGTTAAGCATTTGTTTGGTTAAGTCTATTTGTTTATGGTAAGATTTGGACAAACAAAACTCTTAAGGAAGGTAAACACAACATTTTAAGAAGAACAGAAGGTTAGAGATTACTTAAACCAACATGTAATATGACTGTCCACGCAGGATCGTTTTAAAGGGAAGCAGTTTAGCATTGAGTTTCACAGATTTAACCCTTCGCCCACATTCTTTGCTGAATGTTCAGTTTCACATGCAGAGCGAGACAGACCTCAGTCCTGCAGGCCAGATATAGTAGCTCCAGGTGCTCTGCCTCAGAACTGCTGAGTGGCTTTGTTCCCTCTGTCTCCCCTACTGGAATTGAAGTCCTTCTTCAATGTATTTTTAACCGCGGGAAATGAAAACGTGTTCACAAGCTACCAAGCGCCGTTAATCATCTCCTGCAGAGCTCGACGGCAGTGCTGGCAAGGGACACCTGCAGTTCAGCCTGTCTTGTTCTGGTTTGAGGAGAGGTAAGAATCACATTAAAGGTAAACTTGTTAGATTTAATAGGCTGAGATATTGTGGCCTCATGAGGAGCTCAATGTTGCTTTTACAGTATTTAAGTTAAGAGACGATAATATCAATTTCTGTGTTTACTCATCTCATCAGGAATGCAGGAAGCTTATTACACAAGATTAATTACCAAGACATGTTTCCATATTTATTCAAAATTCAGAATCCTGTAATACCAACAGTGGGAAAAATACTATTTTACACATTCTTTCAATAAACTCTTCTTGTTGTCCCTTTGTTACATATAGGGCTGCGTATCGAACTGCAGTACCAAACGCTGGCATTAAAGTTACACTAATCAATATTTCTGTCTTAACAATGGATCAAATGACTGTGTAATGTTAAAGGTGGCGCTCCTAGTGACAAACTCACAGAGAATTATTACTTGACCGTGCAAAGGTTAGCGACTAGCTGGTGAACATACTGGAGCATTTAGCAGCTAAAAAGCCATATTTCCCTCAGAAGTTGGTGGAAACAAAAGCACAGCTAAAAGGAGAGGGGATATTGGACTTAGATTAAATCAAAATAATCAAAATTTTGCCACTTTTAGGTAATTTTGTGTAGATAAAGTTCTTGTACGGCTACTTGTGTTTAGACAACATTGTCTTCTTTTGTTAAATTTTAGTTTAAAGTTATTTTTTAAGTTTATATTCCTCAGAGCAAGGTATGGAGGAGAATTGTTTTGGTATCTGTACTGAAGCTCAGGTATTGAATTCACACAAGTCTTGAAAAATCAAAAATGTCACCAAGCCCTAGTTATGTAATAACATAAGACTTGCAACATGCAGAACGCAGCATTCAGAAAAAGAGATGTAAAGCAGGATGCACACCTATGACTTTAATATGTGTGTCCGCTAGTTTTAAAATGTGTCGATGTGTGTAATTGTCTCGCTGTCCCTGTGTGAATGTCTGAGTGTGTGTGTGTGTGTGTGCGTGTGTGTGTGTGTGTGCCTTTAAATGAACACGCTTGAGTGCTGCACAGCTGTAAGATGTTCACACCTGGTACGCCTGAATGCACTCTGCTGTGGGATCCTGGTCATTAGCAAACAGAAAGTACTGGAGAGAACATGCACCGAGTCAAAGGGAATACACTCACATATATGAACTTGCATGCATGATATACACAAATCCACACACAGACACAGAAAAATGGGGGGGGGGTCCCCATCATGCCAACATTCACCACATGAGAGGAGTGCTACCTCTAATGATACCCAGCACGCCCAACATGGGGAGTGTCTGCCAGGAGAGGTGCCGCTTGTCATCCTTGAACTTTACAAGCTCGTGTTCATGACACATTGGTGAAGGGAATAAGGAAGGCAGTGGCTGCATACGGTGCAATTACTGACAGCGCTGCACATTTGTCTTCCTGCTCTGATGATATTTTTATGTGGTACAGTATTTGCCCTAAAACTGTAACTCAGTGCTGCCAAAAATAGAAACCACGAGACATATTGCCATTATTTCTCAGGGTGCCATTCATCCATCTGCTCTTTGGAGAACATGTAATGGCACTCTGGGGGCTATTCATAAAGTTCACTCTTCTGCGTTAAGAAGACTCCTCGTTCAGGGCTTTCAGTGAGAAAAAGGAAAGCCCAGAAAGCATGTCAGAGAAAGCATACATCCCACCCCCCAGAGGAAAGACGTACTAAAGCTAACAGTGAAACCAGTTTCATAGAGACAACTGTACCATATGCTGGAAAACATGTCCCAGGTGTGAAAAATAATTCACATATTTTACACTTTTTCTAACCTCTAATTCATCTATAAATAATGCAGCTGACTGCAGGAAAATGAAAAAGTGCTTTGTCATCTTGCTCTAACTTTACCTGAAATATCCAGAGACGCTGTAGGTGTGATGTCACCACCCAGCCTCCTCCCACTGCTGCCCCTAGAGATGGTCTCCTTAGCAACCGAATGAGGCTGAGCAAAAGATTCACCCATCTACAGTGGCAATGCTGACTGTGGACAATTTCTTTTTGATACTCTGGTGCTTTTAGGTGTTTTTTCCAGGAGGTCTGTTTATCTTAGCCTTGACAGACACGATTAATATAAATGGGAAAAGTCAATGTGTGTGTGAAGTTTTGGTTATGAGGCCGTGTGACCCTGGAACCTGTGCAGCCCTGGCTCATCCCTCAGGTGGCCTGTGAGAGAGAGAGAGAGAGAGCGGCTGCCGCGTCCAGCAGCAGCAGCGTCGACTGCAGATCAGACTGCTGCCACGAGGCTGAGGCAAATATTTTGGTTCCTCGTGTCACTAGCAAACAAAAACCCGAGGATTGCATCATCAGTGACACAGTATAGCGGTCACTGTAAATCCCACAAGTACCATAATGTGCGTCTGTGCTGCAGCAACAAACACAGCAGCCTATTCTTTCTCAGTCCTCGTAGAGCAGGCCTGAATATACTTTTACTGCCAAAGGATTTTGTGCGCTTTCTAACACATAAAAAGGGAGCAGAACCAGGCTTTGCTAAAATATTCAGGGGTGGAGCAATATGCTGCAATAAGTCACTGCTGCATGCATTGCATAAAGTAAGCCGCTTCCCTTTTACAGAGCCTCGCTGTGCATGTAAAAAGCTTATTGTCAGAGACACACAATCAGTTTTATTTTTGTTCGCTCACCCTCATACAAAAGGTATCTTATTTCTAGTATGACCTTGGTGTAATATAACTAAGTGTTCCTGAAGCAAGCACTTATGCTGACTTGAATTTCACTCACTCATACAGACACATTGTATAATGCAGCATAAGGGTATCCCTGCAACAGTGACACTGACTCACTCACTGACTGACTCATAGTCCTTCCCTTCAGCATCAGGATAGCTCAATTGAATAAAGCCATGTTTTTGTTTTTTTGTGATCATTTTTCTGCTGTGTGTACAAATGACTAATGAAGAAGCCGTATAGTAAAGTGTGCGTGTGTGTGTGTGTTCGTTTTCAGCCAAATGTTGCATGATGTAACTTAAGACTTGCAGAACAGCAGTGTGTGCCAATGCAGCACACAGACACTGTCATCATGTGGAAAATGTCTACAGGTAGAGACTAAACCTATAAGTTTAGATGATAAGCTTGTGCAGTGGGTCTGTGCAGGTTTCTGTGAGGTTGTCTTGCCAAGCGAGCTGCAGCTTATACCGCAGTGGACCAGTGTCCTTGTGTCTCTCCTGGTGTCTGGCTCTTTTCCAGCGTCTGCCCTCGTCCTGCTGGGCCTCAATCTGACGAGCACGACTCTCTCCTTTCCCTCCCTTTTTTTTTTTTCTTCTCCTCCCTCTCTTTGCACAATGCTCTCTCTTCGCCATCCCTCCCTTCTTCATCTCCACCTCTTTACGTCTCTGCCTCAGATGTACTGTTAGCTCCAGGGGACACAGAAAAGGACACAGGGAGCTGCATTGCTATATATTTGTGCACCTAAGCCACTCTTTTTATTTATTGCTTCCACTTTACGTAGTTGTGTGTATAACCTGGCCTCTTTTGCAGGGCACATCAGTTTCTCTCTCCTGAGCTGTGATACTGGAATGACTCATCTCCCAGAGGGTTAAATAGAGTTTTACTGGAGATGCATTGGGAAAAAAAGTGTTTAGCAGCAAGGTTGTGCCAAAGTGAGGAGTGGAAAAAAAAACAGTAGAAAATGTTAAAATATATAGGATGAGATTCTTTTACCATAAGATTCTCATCAAATACAGTGATGATTTTACATGAGAGAATTCACTAATGAGGACTTATACACAGGAGAGTGTTATCATATGCATCAGTAGAAAATCTGTTTTAATGCAAATCAAAGTGAACATGATATGCAGAGCTCATCTGTTGCATCTTATTGCATTATGTTGGCCATGTGAACTTGCTGGTAAAAGGAAGAGCAGAAGCTGAATCATGTTGGAATTTGGACCTTTTTATTTGCAGACTTTTTCATACTGTGTGTGTGTGTGTGTGTGTGTGTGTGTGTGTGTGTGTGTGCTGGAAACCTGTGGCTGCTGCAATGCAGTATCAAGGAGCAAGAAGGTACAATAGACCTCCAGTGTTCCTGAAAAGAGCACAGCACTCCAGGCACTAGTTGGAGTGACACTGACACTGATATAAATATATGTACATATGAGTCACCTGGGGACTTTTTTAGATACAGCTAATTTTGTAGTGATTTTCAAGAAGGCAATCAAATATACTAAATAGACATTTGTCCACTAGATGTCCTTGGTAGGGGTGTGTGGTAGAGGAGTGTTGAACCTCAATACCTTTTGGTACAGAAAAGAAAACCTTCAGGCACTCTTAGGGAGAGCAAGAATTTATTTTAGTATGCCGTATTGGTTTAAAACACTGACTGGTTTCAACCTCAAAGAGTCTTTATCTGTCTGGAAAAAAGTAAAACATGTTTTGATATGGATTGAAATGTCTGTAACAGCGTCAGATTTGTAGCCTTGTTTACTTATTCTTTGTCCTAATTTAAATAAAAAAAGTTCTTACACAGCTGCCTGAACACTGAACATTTGAGAACGTTGTCTTCTTTTGTTAAATAAAAAAAGAAAATATGATTGTATTTCTTAAAGTAAGGTACTGAAAAAAATATAGTTTTGGCAACAGTACCAAAACTCAGCTATCACATCGCCACTGGAAACTAGATTTCGACACTTTTGAGGCATCCTGATGGCCTAGTGGTTAAGATACATAGCATTTAACTGCAACATCCCCAGTTCATGCTGGGGCCCTTTGTCATGTCATATCATTTTCTCTCTCATCACATTTCCTGTCTGTGTCTACTATCAGCTAATAAAAAAAGGCAAAAAGTATTAAAAGTTTTGCCAATTTGAGACTATTCCTTATGGAAAAGTTCTTACACAGCTGCTTGTGTTTGGACAACATTTGAGAAGTTAAGCTTTTTGTAGAAAAGCATGATCATATATCTCAAAGTAAGGTATTGTAAAAAGTATAGTTTTTGTATCTGTACCAAAACTTGGGTATCATATCGGCACTAGTAATAAATGTTTTGTTGAATGTGAACTCGAGTAGTCTGACTGCACTGAAACTAGAGAGACTATTTACTGGTGAAAATCAGCTGGTGCAGCTGAAGTCAAGCAACTTTTTGTTTGATTAACATTAGAAATTTGTATCCTCATTTATAATTAGATGACAATAAAATGTTCTTATCCTTAAAATTAATAAAACAACAGCAAAGTGGAAAAAAAATGACCTGCCCTTCAACTCAAGGCTCGGTGAAAATGACCCTTCAGTTTCTCAGTCCTCAAGTTCATTTCTTCTGCTCCCTGTTCCTGCACCACAACAGCAATTGATGGAGACGAGGACGAGCCCTGAAATCAATACCTCTTGGAAACAAACTCATCGTTGACACCCTGATCTGCCAACTTACACAACCACCCATTTTCACGTCCCCATATGATTAGAGCACGCACAGCATTTAGAGTGCAGGGACCCTTCACTTTTAATTAAAGCAAGCCAGCTAATGCAAAGTGAACTGAGCTTTAGAGCCTGCATTAACAGTCTTTGTAATGGGCCCCCAGCTTATAAATAATGGCTGGGCTGTCATGAGGAACCTGGGAAAGCCATTAAGAGATAGTGAGAGGTATCAGCATGTGTGGCAGTAGGCAGGCAGACAGACAGAAGGGGCGAGGCCGGGAGCCGTGATGGTCTCAGGTCTGCCAGGAGTAACCTTGGCAAAGCCGAGTCTCACACAAATCATCCCGCTGGCCTCTGCGCCCCCACAACAAAGGGATTCCTGCTGAACTTTGGCTTCTCTGGAGGTCATTTCTGGCCACAGTGCTTTCAGCTTTCCCATCTCCAGTATTGATGGTGGGGAGAGGATTTGCTATTGATCAGGCACAATGACGGAGGTTTTGCTCTATTTTCGTCACCCTCCTATCCATTATTAATGAAGCTTGTTGCCAGGAAAGCTTACAAATATAACTTCTGTAGCAAGAATTCCAAGGACAAGAAAGTGACTTCATAACATGTTGTTGCTGCTGTAGATGCCAGTCAGTTCAACAGTAAAGCTAAGAAAAGACACCTGAATGAAAAGATGTCCCCTCAAACATGCATTTCAGGTACTGTAGATTGTGCTGTTGAATGAATGAACCAAAATAACAGCTGCAGTCTGATCTACTGTCACAGTAATGCCATCAGTTACTGTAGCCTACTTGTAAAATAGTTTTCATGTTGGTCACTCAACCTTACTGTATTAAAGTCTAATCTTGCTAAAATAAAAGAAGTTATGCAAAACAGGCTTTTTTTTTTTTTTTAATGAAACCAACTGACCACCAGCAGTGCAGCTGAACAATGCTGGAGATGTGTACCCCTTTAAATTGCCCACACTGCAGATAAGGTAAGGAGTGGTAGGCTGCCTACAGTGCGGATGGAGAGCGCGTTTTTTCGCCCTTGCCTTCTCCATCACCAGTACGTCTCTTGGTATGCATAGCAATGCCCGAATGCAGGTTTGACTAAGCTGTATAGAGCAGCCCAGCGGCCAAAAAAAAAAAAAAATCTCTCACCTCCTGCCGAGCTGAGACCACGCGGGACCAATAAAGGCTGCTTTATATTTACGTGGGCGTGTGGGCCGCTCTGGCTCAGTGTAATCGCTTATAGCCCACTACGGAGGGCGATTCTTTCATGCATGTCGTTTCATGTCAGTGTCCGAAGACGCTGCTCTGCTCCCCATGTAGACTATTAGGAGACTCACAGAACTGTCTCCGTGCACTAAACATTGGGACGCACTTCACTCTGACTGAGCATGATCTGCAGCTCAGGCACTGGATTCCTGTCGGGAGGTTGTTTTATGTGGCGGGTGCATGCCTCAATAAGAAATAAAAATGTAGATTGGCTGGGTGACGCATGAATAGGTTAAATTTTATGAGCGGCAGATTTATTCTCTCACTGAAATGAAAAGAGGGCTCATTATTGATGCATAGCCTATATCCCAGAACGCGTCTAATTATTAAATCTTGGTAATAAGATTATCTTTTTTTTTAAGCTCTCTCCCGCCTCCACGCCTTGCTTTATTCTCCCTTTGCAGATGTTGCCTCTCTGAGCACCTTATCAGGTCCATTTACCTTTGCGGCTGTCTGCAGCCACAGCTCGTCACACAGTCACACTGGCGTGGAGGGGAACAGTGGAGGAAGATCATTCTGCTGATCCCAGCACCTTTGGTTATTAAGGGAAGCACCAGCAGCTGCTTGATCGGTTCCCTCCTCCCTTTTTGCCAATCGCCATCCCGCGACAGCCTACCCGAAGGAAAGGAGTCGGGGAGGGGAAAGCGAGGACACACCCGCACTTACTGTACCCGGTGTACACGGCGAGGATGCTGCAGACAACATGAGGTGAATATCATCGACTGCCCCAAATTGGAAATTCTTTTTTTTTACCCGCTCTGAAGACAGAAGACCTGATTGTCGCAGCTGGTTATTCACCTTCCTGGTACCAGTGTCCAGCAGGAGCATCAACTCACATCAGATATGAAAAAGATGTCTGCAGGTATGTATGAAATCAAGATAAAGCAGCTTACGTTTACCTGTCAACCCTGATAATGATTTGCACTTCACTGGAAAACGTGATAATAATGGAATAAGCCTGCAGTTGTACATTTGTTATATGTTTCATGAGGATTTTATTTTGTAAAACTGTGCTCCCACTCTGTGAGCGAAGATGATGCAGACAAGAGATACAGTTTTTTCTTGGAACCTATTTCCTTCCATGGATAAATTATTTATAGATGTTTTTGAATATTTCAGAGACAGGCACCATTTCAAGACTAAAATGCTCCGACAAAACTAAGCTTGAGTCAGTTAATATGAGGCGTCTGTGTGTTTGTTTGGTACAGCAGTAAATCTTAAAAGCGTCTCGTGCATTTGTGTTTAGACTGCAGTGGTTTTCTGTGATATTCTAGATGGGATGCTGTCTGTATGAATTTGGTGCCTGCTGCATTGCCATATTCATGCATGGCTTCACTGCAAAAGGTAGTCCCATTCATTTCACTTGGTATTGTCCATTGCAGCAGATCAGTGTCCTAATTTATGGGCTTCTGTATGTTTTATATGCCAGTTAGCCCCTGAGTTTACCTGCATTGAAGCAATTCATATGCAAGGCGGATGGATTATTTGCATATTAATTTCCTCAAGTCAGGAGCAGGAGTGTCAGCCTCAAGTTTCCATGAGCTGATTCATTTTCGTATCCACTGCCTTCTCACGACAGTATAACTTTACATAACTCGTATCAAATCTTATGACATTGTTTCAGAGGGTGGCTTCATTTTCATCTATTTTCAGTTGTTTGCTCTTCAAGCTAAAGCAAATTCCTGAAGTCTCTGTACTAAATGGCAGAAGTATTGAGTGCTGAATCATGTCTCAGGTTTACCTGACCTTGTTGTCTGTCTTTGCTTTGTCCTGCATGCAGTCAGATCCTAGGTGACATCCTGTGGCCGTCAGGTCTTTACGGCGTTGAGCCCCCTCCCTCTCCTTGCCCCTGCCTGCAGTTCTCCAGGCTGCAGGACCCAGACTCACTGAAAAGTGCAGGCCTCCTCCCCCTGCAGAATGACTGTTGCCACAGGCGACCCCTCTGACGAGGCGGCTGCACACCCGGAGCACCCACAGGACTACGACCCGGAGGCCGACCATGAGTGTTGTGAGAGGGTGGTCATCAACATCTCAGGGCTGCGCTTTGAGACTCAACTCAAAACCCTCTCCCAGTTCCCAGAGACTCTGCTGGGTGACCCCAAAAAAAGGATGCGTTACTTTGACCCACTGAGGAACGAGTACTTTTTCGACAGGAACAGACCCAGCTTCGACGCCATATTGTATTATTACCAATCAGGGGGCCGGCTAAGAAGGCCGGTCAACGTCACTCTTGATATTTTCTCAGAGGAGATTCGCTTCTACGAGCTGGGCGATGAGGCCATTGAGATATTCAGAGAAGATGAGGGTTTCATCAAGGAGGAGGAGCGGCCTCTTCCTGATAATGAGTTTCAGAGACAGGTGTGGCTGCTGTTCGAATACCCAGAGAGCTCAGGTCCTGCTAGGATTATTGCCATAATCTCTGTCATGGTCATCCTGATCTCTATAGTCAGTTTCTGCTTGGAGACCCTTCCCATTTTCCGCAATGATGAGGATGACATGCACAAGTCTCATGCAACAGTCTTTTCACCTGAGACCAACACCACAATCGTCAGCTATACAAACACCTACTTCACTGACCCCTTCTTTATCCTGGAGACTCTCTGCATTATATGGTTCTCCTTTGAGTTTCTAGTGCGCTTCTTTGCCTGCCCCAGCAAAGCAGGCTTTTTTGGTAATATAATGAACATTATTGATATTGTTGCTATCATCCCTTACTTCATCACTCTTGGCACAGAGCTAGCAGACAGGCCAGAGGATGGTCAAGCGGGTCAGCAAGCCATGTCTTTAGCCATTCTCAGGGTCATCCGCTTAGTACGAGTCTTCAGAATTTTCAAGCTCTCGCGTCACTCCAAGGGGCTTCAGATTTTGGGTCAGACCCTGAAAGCCAGCATGAGAGAGCTCGGCCTGCTCATTTTCTTCCTCTTCATAGGGGTCATCCTCTTCTCAAGCGCTGTCTACTTTGCTGAAGCAGACGAGCCCGAGTCACAGTTCGAAAGCATCCCAGATGCGTTTTGGTGGGCTGTGGTGTCCATGACAACAGTCGGCTATGGCGATATGGTCCCAACTACGATTGGTGGCAAGATCGTGGGTTCCCTCTGTGCCATTGCAGGTGTGCTGACCATTGCCTTGCCCGTGCCTGTCATTGTGTCCAACTTCAACTACTTCTATCACCGTGAGACTGAAGGTGAAGAACAGGCGCAGTACCTGCAGGTCAACGTGCCCAAAGCCGATTCAGCCGAGGAGCTGAAGAAGAGTCGGAGCGGCTCCACCATCAGTAAATCGGACTATATGGAGATCCAGGAGGCTGTGAACAACAGCAACGAGGACTTTCAGGAGGAGAACCTTAAGACGGCCAACTGCACGCTGGCCAACACAAACTATGTAAACATCACCAAAATGCTCACAGACGTGTAGTCATCTGCTATTTTCCTCCCCGTCACAGCGGGAAATGTGGAACTGAGCAGCTGGACGGGACAGGTGTACAGCCTCCCACCTCACGTGTGCTGGAAAAATCAAGGCAATAGAATTCAGGACGTTGATGATGATAGACAGTGGAAAAAAAAAAATACTACAAAGACCATCCGCTCACTTCGCGCTCATCCTGTCTCCACTCCTCACAGCTTGCCCTTAAAACTCCTGGTAACTGTCAAACAGAGTGAAATTTCAAATTTTGCATTTCTGCATGGAGTTGGCTTTGTCTGTGTGGCTGTTAAAAAAAAAAAAGAAAAGAAAAAAATAACACAATATAACAACACCTAAATATTCCATGCTCACAACAGTAGCCAACAATAGTGCACAAAAAGAAAAGAAAAAAGGGAGAAGCACAGCAAGAAAGAAAATTATATATTGCTTTCAAAAAGAAAAAAATAGCAACACAACACAAGCCCTGCTTTAGTCCCCTGTCCCCTGGTCCCTCATTTCCCAAGGCGCACTGCTCTCTCTCTCTCCGCTTTCTGAAGAGCCCTACTCGCGCGCTACATATGCTGCTTCCTGGAGCCAATGAAACAAAACTGTCTTATGCTACACCATTTAGAAATAAGAGGATGTGTGAGCATAAAGCAAGCCCACTCCTGCGCTGATATGGCCTGTGGGTGACTTGTGACGAGGTTGGTGGTTAAGTACACCACGTTATTTCAAGGATGAATGACAGCCATCAGCGTTGAGCTCATGGTTCGACACCTTTTCTTTCCCAGCAGGCATCAGTATCTGATGAATGACTGAGAATGGCCTTGACTTTTCACTGCTTTGGTCTTACATGTATGACTGTATGTATTGCAATGCAAGCTTTTCCCCCTTCTATTCACCTAAAACTGGTCTTACTGCAGAGCTTTGAGGACAACTTGAATGTTTCTTCTAGTTTTGTTTGTTTTTCACACACACACACACACACACACACACACGCGCGCACACACAGTACTTATTCATATAGATAGGTAGGCTAACTGTGACTTAAATGATAGCCGGTAGGTGCTGTTAGTAGTAAACATAGTCAGTAGATTATTGCATGACATTTTTATCTGAATGAGAATTTCCACTTGTTTCTCGACTGCCACTTGCTTCATCACACCACTGTATATTTGTCTGTACACTGCCTTCTATACAAATCCACACTTTTAGAAAGGATGCCTGCAGGTAGCTGTCACAAGAACCTAAAGCTGTATGTTAGAGGATTTGTTAAGGAATAATCATAAGGCCAAATCCTGCACTTATCAGGATGCGGTGTCCTTTGCCGTTAAACTTTTGCCAGGTCGCCGTAAACGTACCGCAGCCGAGCTGTGATTTCAGGCGTAAACTCACACTCTAGTTTCGGACATTAATCCCAGTTGCAGATGTGACAGACTTGCAGCGCTGTCTTTTTCACAGGTTTGTCACATGATCACGTCCTCATGATCAAAATAGCAACTTTTAAGGACTCGTGTATAGAATAATGCTTCCCCCCGAACTGCCTTTTATCTGGGTTTACGCTACTCTCCTAGTGTTGCATGACCTCAAAAACATTCCTAGAAGCATGCACTTAAGCTCAAAAGAAGAAGCCTCTGAGACGAAAAAAGTATAATTATTACAATAGATATATTTATTTCTTATATATATACATATATATATAAATATGTATACAGACAGTACACCTATACAGTACACATATACTTTTATCAGAGAATTAAAACACTTTAAATAGCAATGTTTAAGAGAAAGCGAGAGCCTTTCCACAATGCGCAGATCATTGCCATGTTTTTATTTTTAATGACAATAATAACTGTTCTGAGCACTGTTTCTATGTTCTCCTGTTTCAGAGCCTGTTCAGAGTGCCAAAGACACACTCTTACTAGCCCTTTCCAAAGCATTGTCTTTACTGGTGAGGTTTCCAGCAAACCTCACGCACGTCCTGGATTTAAATACGCAAAGTTTGCTTCACTTAGTTCAAAACTGCCTTCTGTGAAGCAGTTGGTGAAAGGCAGGAAGTTGTTCAAAACTGTATCATCCCTAACCAGAATCTTGTATAAGAAAACTCTTTATTGGCGTTAAATTGTTCAGAATTTAAATGGAGTCTGGCTGTCCTCTGAGAAGTCTTTGATGCCAGGAGCTCAATCTGTCTTTAAAAGTTGGCATCAAATGTGAATTAGGTTCTGATTCTAGGATTGTGTCCAGCTGAGATTTTCCACCGTTTGCTCAACACTGCCAAGGTAACAGTCAAAGGCAGTAATGTCAATATGGGAAGTGATAATTAGCAGCAGTGTAGCAGATATTGGCCAACCTAGGGGTCCTCTGACTTCACTCCTGAGTCTCTTGCCTTTCTTCATCTTTTCACAGATGTCTTAGGTAATTAGAAAGGTGATGGATTAGGAGGAGGTCTGTAGCAAGAACAGTCTAAATCAATTCAGTCACGCCAGGATGTACATCTTTATTCTTAGGGGTTCACTCTGCTCACTACAGTCTTTAACCTGCAGTAGCAAAATGTTTTTACGCCATCGCTGCCAATATGTGCTCAGGATGCCTCGTCCAACTGCCTGACATGAGGCTTCTGAAGTCGTCTCTCAGATCCGTGTCTGCTTTCATGTATCTTGAAAGGATTTTTTTAGAGAATTTTAGTAAATACGCTTGAGCAGTTACGTTTGTTGCTTTCCCAAGAGTAGCATAGAGGTGGATTGAGATGTTAAAATGGTCAGTAACTTGAGGTAGGACCAGATTTAATAGTTGTTTAGCAATATTCCCATAACCCTTTGGTGGAGGGGTCTGTGAAGATGAAGAATGGACCTTTATGGACCTCCACAGTCCAACCAAGATCTTATTGATCATCAGTTGAGTATTGATGTGAGTGTGTTGATGCACAGCTATGTAGGAATTGTCTGCCTGTGTGTGTGTGTGTGTGTGTGTGTGTGTGTGTGTGTGTGTATGAGAGAGAGAAAGAGAGAGAACCACTGAATGTCAGTGTCTTAGCCTGGTTGTACAGCTGCATTTATGCAACAGCCATTTGCATATCTGTATATGTGGAAAAAAAACAAAAACACTCACAGTCTGACCAAAAATATTTGTCTATGCATGCAAATGCATTGTATCTTATTGTCTTCATTACGTTGTTTTGGACAGATATTTAGGATAAATGTTACAGATACTTGCAACATTTATCTGTTTTGTTTGAAATTGGGCACGTTACTGTACCTCAGCCAAATTCACTGTAGCAACTTGTATACTGGAGTTCACAATGTGACAGTTATTTCTGCTTAAAGCACAAAAGCGAGTAGAATCATCCTCATCTGTACACCTGCAGATTTAATCTGTAAAATGTTTTTATTCAGTGGAAACGAAGTCAATTAAAATGATCTTCTATTGCTTTATAGGGAGCACCACAGCCTCTAAAAATATCATCTCTCACCTGCTGAGGGACCCACCAGCAAATCCACTCCATGAGAAGGGTGCCCAACAGTGAATACACTGAGAAATCTATGCAGAGAATGATTATTAGCTGGTAGTTGAGAAGGTTTAAATACAGAATATTTGTGTTTTACTCTGGCACCAATTACATGTTGATCCTGAGAGCTGGCAGTGCATTTGAAAAGAACCTTTAAGCAGGAGAGACACACTCTGCAATATTCTGCTGCTTTACGTCAAACACTCACACGTTAGCTGAATGTGAATATGAGCTGTCTGAGCTTTGGGGTTTGTTTGAACTGCGATGTCAGCTCTTTGAGACAAGGCTCCTACAAAAAAGAAAAAAAAAAAAACCTCATACATACGGGAAACAAGATGATCAATATGCAATCTGTATGCATGTGTGCGTTTGAGAACGAACGTTTTTCTTTTCGTTTGACCCCAGAGCCTGATAGTGTGGCATCCGCTGAGACAATATGTACAGTTGTTCACCCCCCCCATCCTCCCCCATATCATAGAGGCCTGAAAACATCCATCAACGTTGGTACAGTGGATAATTGATTTTCTTTCTATGAAATGAAATGTGACAGAATAATGTAAATAATAACCAATGGATGATGGAGCAACAACCATGTACTATATACTGTATGTGAAGTCTGGATTTAAAACGTAGTATTATCTGCACTTTACAAGTCAAAAAGGACAATCTATGGACAAGAAAAACATGTGAAATTAAAAATGCATATAATCCTTCCAAATGATCATAACCCTGACAAAGTAATATCAATAATGAAGCCAATAACAATTCAACTGAAACTGTGTTCAGTGTGTTTATTGTGTGTCATTACTGCACTTTTTTATTTTTTTGTTTGTTTAAAAATAATGTGATTTTTGTTGGCATCAAGTGTTTTTCAAATGCTCATCCAGGCCTTTTCTCCTCGCATCACATTGTTCGCCGTCAGCAAATGATTTGAAGAGCTAATTTTAGCTGAAGAGCGTCTGCGCTGATACAAAATGCCATGAATCGATCAGAGGCCTCTTTGTTGTTATTCTTACATCCAGAGTCTTTGTAGCCACGGGCAATGTGGAGGACATTTTCAAACGCCTCCTGGTATCTTCAGTTTCTTCCTCCCTTTAAGTGCACGGTATATGCTCCCTGCAGTTTAAAAGAGAGAGCAGGGTGTTCTATTAATAGCCTTTTTGTTGGAGAAAGAGAGAGGAGGAGGAGGAGGAGGAGGAGGAGGAGGAGGAGGAGGAGGAGGAGGAGGAACGTGAGCACAGGAGGAGACATAGAGAAGGGTGGAAAGGAGATGGCAGAGGAGGAGAAAGGCAAAATTCTTAAAGAAATCCTTCACAGTTAACTTTTCATGGCAGTACAGTCCTGACATCCACGTGTAACACTTTACAATAGAAAAAAGGACACATATATTTATTGTTTTTCTGTCCTACAGATGCTTTTTGTTTGGGGAAAAATGGAGGTTTGTTTCTTTCAGATCCATAGATTCTGCTACTGCAATTTGAGATAAAACAAGCAAATGTAATATGTCAGCTATATTCCTCAGGTGATGTTATACTGCTGTGTTATTATATATTTTTGCTTGAATGAGCCTCTTCTCCTCACCAGTCACATCTACACCTGCACAGGTGCCAGCTTGTCTTGTGCTATCTGCTATCTTTAGTCCACTTGTGGTTTAACTACAGCTCTGCATTGCGAGCGGGAACACTTGGGGCCTCTGTACTGTAGCTACATCTCTGCTGTAGTCATTAGTCTTGCTTTGATCCATCGATGCAGTGCAGCACGCTCTGCTGAAACCAGGGCAAACAGGGAGAGGCAGGCGGGATGGAGGAGCAGCCCCAACCGAGGACAGAGGCAGCGGGAGCACAGGCCTGCTGCAGGTGGCCACCGCTGCCACAATGTTGTTGTTTAATGTCGTTAGGGAGGAGTGTGTGTGTGTGTGTGTGTGTGTGTGTTGTTTGTCAGGGATGGTAGCATGCCCACAGGAGCACGGTTGAGCAGTCATACAGGCTTGCACTGTGCTTACCAGCTTGTAATTAGGAGACAAGCGCTGTGGGACTTGCTGCTAGTCCAACAGGGCTACCCTGGCACCGGACCACACCCCGTTATTATGAGGTGCTTTTTACACTCATTAACTCCTGCCCTGATATCAGCCGGTGAGGGTTTTCTGTCACCACCTGAGAAGCCCTGCAGTGAACCTTGAACAGGTTGAGTTTAGATCTTTCTTAGCATACTGAAGCAGGGACTGGGATTTAGTTGTTTGTCTTGAAGTGAAGATTAAAATAATGGAGATAGATGTTCAGTTTACTTGGAACCTTGTTTGTTCAGTGATGAGGAACAATGAAGAAGAAAGCATTACTGCCCTCTAGTGGTGTTTTTGCAGAAATGACACCTCAGTTAACCTCAGTTGTTCTGGCACCAGTCAATGAGTTAGACTAAGGAAGCTTATTTTTTCAAGAGTATACCTGAATTCAGTGGTGGAAGAAGTATAACGATTCATTAATTAGGTAAAAGTACCAATACAATGGTCTAAAAATACTCCATTACAAGTAAAATTGCAGAAGTACTATCAACAAATTCCAAGATACTCCAAGTATCAAAAGTAAAAGTACTCATTATGCAGAATAATGGCTCCTGCGAGCAATATACTACTGTATGCGACATTATTTGATTGTTAATACTGCATCAATGTGTAAGGAGCATTTTGCTGTTGAAGCTGGTCAAGGTGGAGCTAGTTTTAACTACTTTATATACAATTCAGTAGTTTAGTACAGTGGCTCCCAATCTAGGGGTCGAGCCAAATCTATATTCATTTTTTTTGTACTTTTCTCTAATCTTTGCTTCTTTTGTGGATAATTTTACCTTGTTGGACTTCAAACAGTTATTTAAATGAAACAGGGAAAGTTAGAGGGGAAATTTGGTTGAACTGCTAACAACTCAAAGACGTGAAATGTGACAAGAGGGCCCCAACGAGACACTGCTTTTTTGTGAGGGGCCACAAGCCAAAAAGATTGGGAATTACTCATTTAAAGCTTATCATATGGTTTTATACAAATCATAATCTAAAAAGTAACTAATAGCTACAGATGTCAAATAAATGTAGTAGAGTAAAAAGTACAACATTTCACTCACTTGAAATATAGTCAAGGTAAAATATAAAGTAACATGCAATGGAAATACTCAAGTAAAGTACAAGCACCTTAATACTGTACTTAAGCACAGTACTTGAGTTACCTTCCCGCGCTGCTTGAAATAAAAACCCTTGGGATATATTCTGCATAAATACTTTTCATCCAGAGTCATATGGAGGATCAATACACTCATAATGTGTGATGGCCACATTGAGTGGGTATGAGAACAAATACAGACACACTAGCACACACACACACACACACACACACACACACACACACACACTCCTCCACCCCTCTGGGGGTGACAAATAGACTGGGTTAAGGTCAGCCAACCATACATCCCATCTCACAGGGGACGGTGAACCTGTCAGAGCACACACAGCACAACCGACGGACAGATGCTCCGGTGCTCATGAGCGCACACAAAACCAGGTGACGTGAAATAATATGAAAGATCAGACCAGTATGGAAACTGGAGAAAATCCTCTTTTACATAATGACAAGGTGGACTGGATAAACAAAGTGGGGAGAGGTCACAGGGAAACCAGTGATTATCAGGCTGCAGGACTCGATAAGCTTCACTACCAGGTGTCAGTGTGGTGTTTGTACAGTACAGGACAACCCTCTGACCTGAGATACAGAGGGACTGATAAACACTGTGAACCATTGCTGTGGTAGAAGTGGGTTTAATCTGAGTAATGGAAGCGGGTTTGGCAGTGCTGTGCCATCTGAGGCGACGACATATGGAGTCCAAATGAAGCGAGTTCATGTTCAGGAGCTTCGAGCTGTTTGTGCCGCAAGGTTAGAGGGTTAGTCTGGAGAGATTTATGAATGAGAGGAAAACAACACAATAGAACAACAACATCAACCCCCTGTCAGCTAATGATGCTAGTGTTAATGTGGAGCAGGGTGTTGTTAAAAACTGTGTTACCACTTGCTAATGAAACACCTTTTAGAAAGGCTTTATAAGTTGTAAATAATGGCTTTATTCATGGTTAATAACCCATTTACTAATTTTCATACATCAGTTATAAACCTAGTAGTAACTTTTGGGTTGTGACAAATCCCTCTGGCTACACTTGACTTATCTTTTTAGATAGTTCTTCACTTCATCAGGTGGACGTTGAGGAACGGGTAACCAACCTATTAAAGGAATAGTAAGACACTTTTGGGAAATATGCTTATTCGCTTCCTTGCCGAGAGTTAGTTGAGAAGATTAATACCACTCTCATATCTGTATGTTCAGTATGATGCCACAGGACAGGAGATGGTTAGTTTAGCTTAGCATAAAGACCGTAAACAGGGGGAAACAGCTATCTAGCTGGATTCTCCGCTGGCAGGAATAATCTGGGACATACCCCCCAGGAAAACTGTAACTTTACACTTTAGTTTTTGTACAGATTAAACAAACCATATATAACTAGAGATTAGAGGTGGTGGTAGGTGGATTTTGTTTCCTTTGGACAGAGCCAGGCTAGCTGTTTCCCCCTTTTTCAAGTCTTTGTGCTAAACTAAGCTAACTGGCTAATGGCTCCAGTTTCATCTTCTCACCTAACTCTCAGCAAGAAAGCAAATAATAGTTTTAATTTACCAAAATATGTTTATTCCTTTAACATTTATAACTCTAGACATGATGGCTTATTAGAAAGTGTAAAATGACAAGCATTTATTAATGATTACCAACATTTATAACTGCATTATTAATATAAAGAATAAACACCAGCCATGGGGATTTCTCACTACCTGCAAACCATAAGTGCTTCATATTGATGGCTGATAACTGATCTACAAAGCATTAGTAAATTATTACTTATTATTTATTTATAATATAACGTATTATTATTACTAATGATAAAGCCACAGGTTACAACTTATAGACTATAGGGTGTCTTTATAAAGGGTTTCTTATGAGAAAGTGGTACAGAAAAATGTAATTAAATGAATTTAAATACCAGGGTAGTCACAATGACTTCAACATTTGTCTTTGAAGTGAGAATGCAAGAATGCAGCACCTAAAAATGGTATAAAAACACCTCACACCTGTGAAAGTAAACTAGCATGAAGCATTAAGATTTATCATTCATTCATTCTGTATTTATGTCTTTGTAAATGTATTGATTTAAATACCACATGCTTGTCACGTGCTGTTGGGGTGTGCAGCAGCAGATTCTTGGAAGAGGCCCGCTAAACAATGTCAAAGAAGACATACTGTCTTTGTGAGCAGCCCATGGTCCCATGATCTTGGATTACTGGTGTTGTAATCTGACTTGGCTAAAATCTGCAAGTTTCCTATAGGATAAACTGTGTGTATGAGCAAGCACAGGGCCAATCGTGTGTGGTTGCTTTGTTTGCTGAAAAACTATAAAAAAGTGAGTTATTTCTCTCTCTTGTGAGACACTCCCTCTGACTTCTGTGTGAAGGTATGGTCTCCAATATAGTGTATACAATATATTTTAATCTTCATCCCATCAGTGTTTGTGTATTATTCCAGTTTGCAGACAATTTCCACCACACACCATGAACATAAAACATTCATAAATAGAGGCAATTCAGTGAATGTTTATGAAAGCTGAGAAGGGAAGTGAAAGCCTTGAAGAACACACTTTATGGTCGTCAGCTCTCCATTGTGTTTAAAATGCCTGATATTAATGTGATGGGCAAAAGATGCATGTAGCTGTGATAGATTAAAATAGCAATTTAAACTTTAAACTGTACAAACATTGAACTTGCTGTCACCCCCAAAGTGTTAAAATGAGTCAAGTAAATCTTTGATCAGGATAATTTCTCTTGATCACTTGACTTAAGGTGGAAACTGCCTCCTTGCTGTGCTGCTGGCTACATCTGGTGGAGGCCATTCCCAACATGCCGACCACGGAAAGAATGTCAGAGGCTTTAAATATCCTGTTCGAGTTAATATTTTATCAACATCTCAGTTCCAGGGCCTCTCCCCTTTTACATCCCACTTCCAACTCTGAGATTGTGCACAGAGCAGGAACAGGAAATCTGTAATGCCTCCACTGAACTGCATTTTCTTTAGACCTATACCAGCTGCTTTGTAACTTCCCTCCACCTTCTCCTAGCTCATATATGTTGGCTGGGTTGCAAATAATTTGGCTTCTTTCTCCTTATCAGTTCAGTAATGCGTGTTCCCTTATAGAAAATGCCGGTGCTGTTATCATGGCAGATTTGAAACGCTGTTGTGTCAGAGCGTGATTAGAACAGAGAGGAAACATTTGGAGAAATTAAATCTTGATGAAATGAGGACATTCAAATGTGCTTAATAAGCAGTCCAATTTAAAATGACAAACAGAAAATCAGCTCAGCAGAAGGAAGGCAGCGTCTCGGTGTGTGTGTGTGTGTGTGGTATATGTCTGTATTATCATGTAAGAAACTGGAGCTGGTTGCCTGCTGACATAATGGGGTTCCTGGGTGGAGCATTCACGTCAGGTGCAAGCAACAGGGAGGAGAGATAGTGAGGGAGGCTTACCAGCTTGCCTTCATTTATTATTCATGTTTGATCAAAGAGAGTGATGCAGTAGAAACCTCTTGGAGGTGAACAACGCCTTACTACAATGGAAGAAATTGTGTTATATCATGTATGTTATAACTACTTTTTGTATAACTACTTCTACAAACCTTTCACCCGGGAGGGTAAAGTATTATTTCAAACATAAAAGATAAAGATACACATTTAACAGTGATTTATACAGCAACACAGGCAGCTGTAAACACACATAGAGAATACATCTATGTATCAATAAACAACCCATATTAGACCCATACTGCGTGAAAACCACTGATATCACTTCTGCAATCTTAAAGATTTATAGCTGCTCTATTTTCCCGAAGCAGCCACCTATGCAGCCACACACCATGGCAACAATGGCCGACACTGTTCCACTGGATAAGAAGATACCCAGTGTGCAGAGTTGAATACCTGTCCGTCTGTCCCCAGTAACATGGCAGCATCCAGGGCTTTTCAGCACCTTTGAGACACACATGCCGGGGGTATCTAATTCCTGCACATACCAATAGCTACATGGAGGCTACACAAGGCAACCAGAGACCTCACAAGGATTCAACACAAGGGTTTGGTGCAGAAATATTTTATAAGCCAAGAAGAAATGTTGTTCCAGGAAGAGTATATTAAGAGCAAGGAATTGCATGATGGGTATTTTGTGGGTCTTAGAGCAAGGGGCTGCATTATGTGGGAGATAGATGCTGAATGCTAATTATCTTTATTAGGGATAGAATCATTTATTAGTTTACTATGTTCATTGTTCAATGAATATTGGCATGTCAGTGTCATCAACCAAGACCAGTAACTCCTGGTAACAATAGTCCTGCATTGAAATTGTTCCGCATTAAATTTTAATCGATTGGTTGCCCTGTAATTTTTTTGTTTTTTGTTTGTTAAATCTTCATTTATAGGAGGGGATGTGTCTCAGAGCACCAACTTCCTTTGAAAATAATGCAGCTGTGCATAAGAGTGCAATAGGCTACCAGAGTTAAAACAAGACTCTACAGCCATGCTAGCGTCTCTGTGAGGCTTAGACACATTTAGCAGTGCTTTGAGCTAAATGCTACCATCAACATGCTAACATGTTCAAAATGCTAACATGCTGATGTTGTTCACCATCTCATTTTAGCGTGTTAGCATGATAATATTTGCCTGTTAGCACTTAACACAAAGTACAGCTGAGGCGGAGGTATTTGGTCATAAACCAACATAAACCACAGTGTTTGACCTGATGGTGGTGCTAGATGAAAAGTCAGAGGATCACCAAAGATATTACAATTCATCCTTAGGGGGATGCGAACATCTGTCCCAAATTTTGTGCCAATCCATCAAGTCCATGTTGAGATATTTCACTGGATAAGTGAAGACTTTGACCTTCTGGTGGCAAAAATGGATGGTGATCCATGTAATATTTGAAATTACAAGTAAGTTTTGAAAACTGAAATTTATTTCGGCCTGCGATCAGAGTGGTGGATGGATATTGCCACCCCTACATCCACACCGCTAACGTGGCTAAAAGTTATAGTAGACAAACTTTGAAGTGAAATAAAGTGAAGCTGTGTCTATGTGATGGCTCAACCCAAAAACATGTCATTCTCATCCCATTTAATCTGTCAACCCCCAGTGACTTTCAACATAGAGTAAATGGACAAGAGAGAGGGCAGAGAGGTGAACAACTGAGAGAAACTGGCGTGGGACCAGTGAATCCTACGCACGAGTGTGAAATATGATAGAGAGCCAAGCAAGAGCACCTGGCAGGCAGACAAACAGGTTCAGGACTTTACTAGCAACGAGAAAAATGAGCCCCATGCTGCACAAAAAGAACTTCACTTAAGCTGGCTTCTGTCCTGTGTGACCTGTGTGTCCATGTGAAGGTCTTGTCTGCTGTTGATGCATTATTACAGTATTGTAGTCCCTAAGAATATTTATGACAAAAAGGGGATCTTGTGTTTCCTGTACAATAAAACAATGTGAGCAGGGAGCACCAAGAGGATTTGTTTATTTGCGTGTTACCCAGACTGACCGAATCGATTGAAAACGAGTTGTTCTTCAAAACATCTGTCTTGCTTATGGAGTATTTAACTGTAACTGCGCTGCCTTCTGTCAAAAGATTTACGACTGCTCCTTAAGACTCTGCCATTGCCTGTTGGGATACTTAATCTAAGAGGATGCGTGAGTGAGTTTAGACAAGCTTCTTTCACCGCTGGATAACAAGGTAAATTCAACTTAATGCTTTTCATTTTAAAACTAATACCATGTGTTAATAATGCAGTGTCAATATTTAAATGAGCTAAATCAAGCTGTAAAACTAGTAAATGTAATGCTGCTATGATTGTTTTTTGTAGTCATAGTGGTAGTGGTTAAAGCATTATTGTTTTTTTTCAGTATTAGTAGTCACAGTATTGGCAAAACCTTCAGAATTTTGTTGCTGAAATCCTTTGTTGTGCTTTTACATTTCACTGTCTTTTCTTATCAGATCATCGTAGTTGGATGTTAAAAAATTGCAGCATTCAGTCTCATGAATCTCACTGATCTCACTATCATAATGTTTTGTACACCACAACAGGCCATATGGGAACATGAGGAGGAGGCTCAGTGTAACTCCAGGAGGGTTTGGATGAGCTCAGAGCGCCTGCAGCCATGGAACCTCCCTGTCCAACGGTGAGCAATGTTAATGTCAAAACAGTGGGTGGTGTATGGCTTTCGTCCTCCTTGTACGGTTGCTGGATGGAAAATGCTTCTTCTCACTGCATGTCATAGTGCTTTGAAGGAATTTACAGTGGGTTATGAATCTATGAATCATCTATGGGTTGATGCTAAAGGATGATTTTGTGCTCTAACAGCAGAAGTGCAGGGAAAAACAAAGAATGTTTGCAAAAGAAAGTGTAATTTAATCTGTGAGTTTAAACCACTGAGGATTGCAGTGATAAATGTTGTGGCTGCGCTCTGATTGGTTTGCCGTGAGCACTCGCCTCCTCCCCTACCGTGTCGGGTCCAAGGAGTCATCCAAGATTAGCACTTGTCTTTTGATTAGTGAGGCTGGAAACAATCCAGACATTTCAATTAAGTCTGTAGTATTTAGTCCACACTGTTCATCTATGAGGGTGATTCTCCGGGCTCATCTCCTGTGTTGCATAATCTCCTTAGTGGAGTAACGGTCCTCAGAGTCAGCACGGGCGTCTTTATCAACCGCAAATCCTCAGTCCAAACAGTGAAGGGAAGAGTGCACTCACAGAGGACAGAAAAACTATTTTTAATAACTATTATTCCATCAATACACTCGTGTGTTTTGCTTTTTGTTCACTTGGATGTTCGACCTTCACTGTGCAGAATGATGTGTGTGCAGTGTTTGACACTAGAGGGCCGTTTTCAGGTTCATCTGCTGACGTTTCACCTTAAATCTGAGTTTGAAACGTGTAAGTATGAGCAGGATTTTATGACATCACAACTAGTCTGGATGTCAATTATGGTCCAATATGCAACTTACACAAGAAGTGGAAACTTGAAGCCTCCAGTGCACAAACACAGAGAATGGACTTTTCAGTGAAGCAGGAGACATCCTGTGTCCATCCTGTGTCCAACTTTTGAAATGAAAAATATTTGCATATTCGTAGATGTGCTTTTAAGAATTTATAATTAGGTAAATACAGTAAGACACAAACTATTATTCATAGCAGAGTATTTTTATATGTCTTATAATATGTCTGGAGGGGTTCTTAAAGGATTTGTAATATGTGACCAGCTATGTTGCAATAAGGCTGTATATAAGGTTATTTACGCTTTTGTCACAGTAGTGAACCATTTACATATAATACTGTATGCATTATATGAGGTAACTCATTGTTAAAGTTCTTGTAAAACTCAGGAGGTACAGTACAGGGCAGGGTTTTTTATCACCCCATAGAGTTTTCCATTCGAGTATTGCATTTCTCTTTCCAGGCATTATTGCCTTCATTTGACAGTGAGGATGAGGACAGGAAATGAGGGGAGAGAGGTGGGTGACATGCAACAAAGGTCCACACTGAACTGGGTAAAAGAGCTGCCTGGAAACTTTTGTATTTAGATCTAACACTGCAAAATTTGGTCTCTGTTTGTGAATTCATATTGCTGATGCAGAAACTGGGTGCTCTCTCTTCTGGCTGCCAATGTTTTGGTGCATTTTAGAATCTTTGATTAAGTTAGTGTTTTGGATTGGTCTTTTTATTTTTTTATTTTTTTTGTGTTAGACAGCTCTTGTTGTTGGTTGTTTTAAGGTGCCATTTAGGTTGTTTTTAGGGTGAAATCTCTGACACGACTGTATTAGAAACGTTATTCATGATTTTATAATTGCATATCTGTTTAATTCTGATTTGTTCTGATCTGCCTTATGTTGTCTGTCATTGTTGATGCTGCTGTATCTTGACCAGGACACTCGTGAAAGACTCAAACTGGGAACATTGCAGTTACATGATCAGCTTCTTAATCCCTTGAGCCACCAGGACGCCTCTGCATGTTCTTATTATTTTTTTATTATATTCTATTTTCAAGACCTTAGAAGAAGCTCCAAAAGAACATCTTACATTAGTCTTTAAAACCTTACAACCTCTTTGAGATCAAGGGATCCCAAACTTGTGATTGAGTAAACCCTGATCACTGCCCCTGCAAAGGTTTGTGGCTCAGCTCTACTGAGAGCCACTGACACTGAATCCATATGAACTTGTGGCACTCTGAAGTTATGGATGAACATGCCACTTAACATTACCTAACACTGTGTTTTTACTGTAGCTGTTATGCCCTTGCATGCTCCTGACCCAACCTTGTATGCTATTTGCAATGGGGAGAACCTGTGCCGCAATATATAGGATTACTAGACTGGAATAACCAGCTGCCTTTACAACAGATATAAGATTACCAGGCTGGAATATTTAATCCGTGCTACCTGACATGCACTTTGAAATCCTGTCACCCTTAATGGATGAGCATATGGGCTTTTGAGATAGAATTACTTAGATCATGTGCACAAGATGAGTAGCCCACAGATTTTGTTACTTTGTCATTTCCAAAGACAAACAGAGTTTTGGGCACACACATACACATAACTTCTACTGGATCAAAACAAACTGAAGCCAGACAAAAGATCTGCACACTCACTGTACTGATAGCTCCCAGCAAATTTAATGTAACCGAGCAACGTTTTCACCAAACGGATATCTTCGTCAGGCGTTGTCAGAAGACAAACACATTCATCACTCAGGTGGTTGTGATATGCAGGATTGAGAGTCAGACTGGACCAATCAGAGCAGGCCTGGATAACACCGTCTGATACTCACATATAGGGGACAAAGCATGCCTCTGTGGAAAGGGCAAAAATAGAAAAATTATACAAGAACATTTGAAATCAAACATTCTGTCAAATGTAAAACATGAATTTCATAAACCATCCAGAGGAAACAGTTATCATCTGTTTCATAATAACAAAAATACATAGACAAAGGAGAAAAGTAGAGAATAATAATAAATGATTTGCCCAAAAGGGTTTAAACAACAAAAGCAAGTACAAACTGGCAATGGGTCAACATTTGTATCGATACCTACAACATAAAAATCAACACAAACAACAGAAAGAAAATAAAAAAGGGGGGATACATCAACAGATATTAACTCCTGGGAGAGACAATCAAATTATATTCACATTAAAATATGTAAAAGTAGAATAGGATTTCTTTATCATACTTAGAAAAAGTTTGTTCCAACAATAACAGGTTTAGGATCAACATCTAGGTTCAGTCTCTTAGGTTCTGTTCTCTGAAATACGGGTCTTGCATGTTGTTTTTCATATGTAAGCCAAGCCACAGGGATGTTTGATCATGTAGATGCCATTTTTGTTTTTACAGGTAATAATACCTTTAATGTTGATTTTTTTCGCCGCAGTGTGGATGAGTAAACATGTAAAGTTGCATTGTGCGCACTGTGCACGCTGGTAGTTGCCACCTGGAAAGGCCGATAAAGAGTGAGTAGGAGGAAGGTCGGTTCTGGCTATGAGATTACGAATATTAGGAGCATGTTTATAAATCTTTAAAGACTGATTTAAGATTGAGATCAGAATTCAAAATATGCCAATGTTGTTGGACAATTTTATCCAATTTCCTTTTCCGAAATTAGAGTATTGTATGATACAGACGACTTCCATTATCTGAATCAGTCCTTCTCTTGTTGAGACATTCACTTTGACTGCTTAAATCTCTCTACCGCACTTTGGATCCAGCCCTCCTCATACTGCCATAGTCAACACATGATGCTTTTTTATAAAACTCATCTGAGTTACAAATGTGTTGTACTCTTACAGTGTAATAATGTGTTCTTGTCTGCTGGTTAGAGATCTGTTACCAATTTGTCTTGTTCTTTGATGATCAAACTGTCCAGAAAATTGATTTGTAGAAATGTAATCATGATTTAGTGTAAATTTTAGATGATGACTGCTTGTATGTGAAATCCAACAATTCTTCTACAGTAGCTACCTGACCAACCAAGGAATATGTTGCCAAATGAAAAAAAAAGGATTATGGGAAGAATTCACCACAAACTGTTGTGTTGTGTTAAAGCAGCTATAATCGATATTTTCATAATAACAATGTATCAAATGATACGTGAAATGTGAAAACAGTGTGACGTGTGAAAGGTGTCACTCATAGTGATAAACCTGCAGAGAATTATCACCTGATTCTGCAGCTTCCCAGACTTTTACCTGTAATGAGGTGTTTAAACTTCACTTCACTTCAGTGCTGAAGTTATAACTTCTTTTTCCTGAGCTAATGTTGCTATTCCTATCATGGCTCAAAGTCAAGCTCTATAAAGGTGTGCAGGAGGTGTTTATACCTATGCAGTGTCAGTATAGTTCACACACAAGCATGCTGATGGAGAAATTGCTTTGTCAACACAGTCTGTTAATGGGTAAGGTGACAGTGTCATCGGGGGGGAGGGCCGGACGCAGGGAGGGATGGATGATGGATCGAGGGCTGCACAGAAGGACAGAGGGAGGGACGTTATCTCTCTGGTACACTGTCAGGAGTCCTGAGACGAGTGACGCTGCAGTAGCTACAGTCCATCTCACCCACTTACCTCCCCTTTCCCACTTTCACTGACACAAATCGTTTTGCAGGGGAATGGATCGATTATTTACCATCTCAGTCAGACTCGCACTGTCTGTGATCGCCCCCTCACTGTCCATCTTCCTGTCTCTCTTTGCCTGTAGCGAGGTGTTAAAGTGACAGGTCATGCCTCAGCAGACTGTGTCCTCAATGACAGGTCCAGGATCACATATGATAAAGATCCCTATACATGGAGCATGTTGAGTCAGCTGAGTGATGTTTGTGTGTGCACATGCACGTCCCTATGTGCATGGGCAAACCTGAATGTATATCTCAGGTACAAACGTGAAGTTTATATTCATTGATGCACATGTGCATGATGTTCCCGTGAGGACACATAATGAGATTCCTGGAGGGGACGGTGTGTGATGATGTACAGCAAAGCGTAGACTGCAAAGTCTTAAGCAGTTTTCTGTGACCTTGAAGCCGTGTGCCCCGTGCCTGCAGTGGTGCTGCTCACGCCGCAATGTTACGGGGTACCAGCAGACAGCCAACTGCTGGCTGCAGCAAGACGAGGGTGAGATGAGAGAAAGATTTCTGACTTCAGGCATTCGGTTCTCTATCAGGTAACACAATATTCAACCTATGTTGCCAAATTGGCCGCCCTTCTGAGAAAGTACAAGATTAACTTTGATTAAAGTTTTCGCTCCTCGAGAGAATTCAGCAGAACTAAAAAAGGAAGTCTCTCTGTAATGTGAATTTAACCTTTTAATTAGGCTTGGTGCATTTTTTCAAAGCCACAGAGCTACTTTATTAATCTGACAAACCTTCAATAGCTGGCAGGCACAAAGATTCTGGAGTTGGCCGGGACAACAGAAGTGAAAAAACACTAAAGCTTCTGCAGGATTTTCTTTGAAAAAGACTCTCAACCCCATGAACCCTCCTACAAATCTATACTTAACACCTCTAGGGGAAATGTGTGCTCAGAATACACTGCCTCAGTGAAAAAGTCAAGTATTTATCAATACAATTGATTCTAGTGTACTGCCTAATGCTTGTTTTTCCAAAGAGGAACTGGCATATGTTTTATGGCTTTGGGTTTGCACAGACATGAAGGGCTGTTGTAAAAGAAAAGTTGGATGGAGATTTCAGGAAAGGAAAAACATTTGTGACAGTTTAAAATGTCAATACAGTTTCATAGAATATTGCTGTCGGATAAAATAACACTTCACGTCGAGCATGTATTCCTAAGGATGTAAACAACAGAAAGCTGAAGCCCCTGGGTAGATGTGCGCTGCTGCAGGTATTGAGAGCTATGACAAGTACTGTAACAGGGGAAGAATACGGTATAATCCCCAAGGTGAGGGTGGATTGGATGATCCTGCATGTGGATGCTTACTCTGCAGGAAAGAGTGGGTCCCACTCTCCCTTTGCCACATCAAACAGCGATTGGCTCCTGCAGAGTAAATCTCCTATCAGAGAGCTACCTATAACGTCCTCACTTATCCCACTGACGGAGGAGGGTGCAGGGAGAACAAAGCCAGGTGACCCCCACATTCAAAATACAGTGAGTCGCCTGCGAGTGTTTGTGTTTGCCTGTGTTTGTGTGTGTGCGCATGTGTACGTTTGTAAGTGTGTGTGGGTACCTCTGGCATCTCCGGTTTCGTAAAGGGTATTAAATTACCCAATGGGAGCTTTAATAGAGCTAGAGACACTCTTGATTGTGAGTGTGGATGAGGGAGAGATTGAAGGGAAGAAGGGGAAGCACAGCGGAGCTGCCGGGCAGTAGAGAGGGCTCAACAACTTCTGCAGAGTCGGGGACACGGGTGAGTGCTGCGGACATCTGCACACAGCTGGATTAAACTTTACACTTAATTGAAGATTAGAGAGGCAATGGTTGGTCGATCGAAAGAAAATTAATTGCCAACTATTTTGATAATCGATTAATCGTTTCAGTCTTTTTTGGGGGGTGGGGGGGGTTGGGGGGTTCCAGCTTCTTAAATGTAAAGATTTGCTGCTTTTCTTTGTCATTTATGATAGTAAATGAAGAGTCTTTGGGTTTTGGACTGTTGGTTGGACAAAAGGAGCAATTTATAGACGTCACTTTGGGAAATTGTGATTTCAGATTTTTGACATTTTATAGATGAATCGTGAAAATAATGATTAGTTGCAGCTTTATTAAATATATACTTGCATGTATTTGTGGGTGTTTTGGTGTTCTGATCTGATGAGGGTAGTGATGTCAGTGGATCTGTTGTGTCTTTAAATGTCATGTGTGAGATGAGGCTAAGTTAGTGTTGTTAGTGTGAAGTTAGTTCAGTGCCAAGATTTTATTTTCAATTTAGCAAAGTTGCTTTTAGAAAGAATTAAGTGGATGTAGATCTAACAGCACTTTTCTGTTCTCTGCATCTTCAACTGTGCTTTCTCTTGGACCCAGTAGCCCCTCTTTGCTGACGTGGCACAATCAATACGTTTATTTTTTGCACAAGCCCTATCATGATGTCCTTACATAAGAAGACTCAGTCCTGTTATGTTATCTGCTACAATGCAATTGGAAATAGAACCAGATGAGTCTCTCTGAGTGCGCAGGGCCCCCGGTGTCAAGTGGACACAGAGGTTGCAGCTTAAAAGCGTGTCAGGATTTGGTTACCTGTCCGAACCAGACAAATGGAATGATAAACAGCTACTTAGAGATAAAGTAAACGTGATGCTGATAGACTATCCCGAACAGGGTTTGGGGTGGATTAACCAAGACAGTAGTTAGAAACTGACGTTAAAACATTTAGATATTGAGAGGAAAAAATGTGTTTCGATTTTGATGAGTCTCATGTTTTCAGTCATAAGTTGAAGGCTCAGATGTTTTTCCACATGTTCACATGTTCAGTTTTGTAGTATATGATCAGCAATAATACTATCCAAACCCTCATGTAAGCACTTTCACAGCCAAACTTGCAGAGTTTGTGTTTTCGTTTAGGTCATGGGAGAAAATTGGGGGGGGGGGGGAATAACTGTACAAGCACAGTATCAGATGGCAAGTTCTCTGCTGATGCAAACAGGAGCTGACAGAAAAATCTCTTTGCCAACAAAACTGTATTGCACTATAACAAAATATAACACAACTTTGCTTTTTTGCCCCCTCTTTTACAGATTACACACAGCACTGAACCCAAGAGTAGCAAACAGCTGCCTGAATGATAATCAGGAAGAGGGAGGCCCTGCCAGGATCTTCAACGTGGCACTGGTTGCGGTGTCCCCTCTGTCTCCTGCACTCGAACCAGGCTGATAGACAGAGCTGTGGCTAGCGACAAGACAGGGGATGGAGGTGCCGCTGGTTAATTTTGAGAACATGGATGATGTCGGCATCAACCTAGGAGACCCGAGTGACTCCGGGTACCCGACTTCACCCACCTCAGAGGCCCCCGATCAAAATCTTTTAACCCGCCGCTTGTCTTCTTCTCACCAGTCGTCACACAGAGGACAACGTGGGCATCATTCTGGTCAAGAAGGGTTGTCACCGTCCACTCCTCCGACTCTGATCACTAAAGCAAACTCCAGCAGTGGCAGTTTGATCTCTAATCTGAAGCTCCTGATCAACAGTGAGTCTCCCACTGACAGCGTCTTCAGTAAGATGGCGAAGGATAGCTATGAGAATGAAGATTTGTTTGAAAAGCTCTGCATGGAAGAAAAAGACGAGAAAGTTGTCCTCAATATTTCGGGCCTGATGTTCGAGACCCAGCTTAGCACGCTGAATAAGTTTCCAGAGACGCTGCTCGGGGACCCCATGAAGAGGATAAGCTACTTCGACCCGATGAGAAACGAGTACTTTTTTGACAGAAACCGCCCCTCTTTTGATGGTATTCTGTACTACTATCAGTCAGGGGGGAGAATCCGCAGACCGGCCAATGTTCCCTTAGATGTTTTTGCTAATGAAATCGTTTTCTATGAGTTGGGTCATGAAGCAATGGAGCAGTTCCGCGAAGACGAAGGGTTTATCAAAGAGCCAGAGGTCCTTTTGCCCACCAACGAACTCCAACGACAATTCTGGCTCCTGTTTGAATACCCAGAAAGCTCCAGTGCGGCCAAATCTGTAGCTCTAGTTTCTGTGTTTGTCATCGTCATTTCAATCTTCATCTTCTGCCTAGAGACTCTGCCAGAGTTCAGGGACGACAATGACTTTCTCACGGGTTTAACCCAAATCATCAACGGGACCCAAGACAGTTCTGCTCCTCATCCCGCCCCCAAAGACTTGATGGCATATATCACAGACCCCTTTTTCATTGTGGAGACTATTTGCATCATTTGGTTCTGCTTTGAAGTTGGTGTCCGTTTTGTGGTGTGCCCCAGCAAAAGTGATTTCTTCAATAACATCATGAATGTCATTGACATAGTTTCTATAATTCCCTATTTCGTAACCTTGGGAACAGAAATGGCTACGACCCCTGATGATGATATGAACTCTGGTCAGAACATGTCCCTGGCAATCCTAAGAATCATCCGTCTAGTGAGAGTTTTCAGAATTTTTAAGCTCTCCCGACACTCGAAAGGTCTCCAGATCTTGGGACAGACCTTGAAAGCCAGTATGAGGGAACTTGGGCTGCTCATCTTCTTCCTTTTTATAGGAGTCATCCTATTCTCAAGTGCCATCTACTTTGCAGAAGTGGATGAGCCCCAGACGCAGTTTGTTAGCATCCCTGACGGCTTCTGGTGGGCTGTGGTGACAATGACCACTGTGGGATATGGAGACATGTGCCCCATCACAATGGGAGGCAAAATGGTCGGCACCCTCTGTGCCATTGCTGGTGTCCTGACCATTGCCTTGCCCGTCCCTGTCATTGTCTCCAACTTTAACTATTTTTACCACCGTGAAACTGAGCAGGAGGAGAAACAGATAATGGATGCAGCCGCAGAGGCTGCCCAGAAAATGTCAGCTGCAAACAAGTATGGAAGCACACCTTCACTAAACAAAAGTAACGGCACCTGGCAGAATGAGAAAAATGGCATGCACTGATAGAGAAACTGTAGTATATATTTATATCAAGGGCATGAAAAACACACGGACAAATCAAACATATCCAGTAGTGAGATGCACTGGATGATATCAGTTTCTCACTGTTTTGTACTCCAAACATGGCAGCATTTGTGCATATTGTTACAGTATTAATAGGCACTGTGTGGTGAGACAGCCTTTACACAAGTTGTCTGTCTGCTTGTGGATGTGTCAAAGTGCAATTAACACAACTCAGCAACTACTATGTCAGTTAACTTTCTTTAGAAGAACTGTAAAGGTATAATGATTATCTTTCATCCAGTGCAATTTGAAGATAAATGTGATGGCTCATTTGTACTACAGACATTTCACCTTGACTATGTATGATTGTTAGAGTAACTATACAAGTGAAAGGCAAAGTAAGTTGTAAATTTGACCCAAATGTCCTTGAGGTTTGCATAACAGTAAGTTTATCCCACAAAAGAAATCAAAAACGTTTTTGATAATTGTAGCATTTAAGCTGGAAGTATACTCAGAGCTCATATTACATCACAGTCTACACTTTGTCGTATTCAGCAAAATCTAGATAGAACTTGGCATGATTTTCAAGGGCAGGCGAATGTGTCCAGTGTAAGGCAAGAGGACATCGGCGCACACATTGTCTTATCAGCAAATCTATAGTTATGAATGCTCAGCCAGCAGCACTTCTCCATATGACACAGCGCAACAATATCTGTGCGATAAGTAGTTGGCACGTTGGCACGTCTGCTGTTAATATTGTAGATAGGCAGCGAAATATATATCAAACCATGAAACGGCTTAACATTCACTGCATTATAGTACATGCAGTAGTTGCATGCCGCAGTTTCAACTTTTAAAATCACAAGTCAAGTTTATCTACATGGTTTAATTTTTAATTATTTGGCATTTTGCACCGGATTATGCAGATTTAGCTGTATAGGCAGTCACCTTCTAACATGTTACTATAATGTGAATTTCCCCTTTAAAAACCATATCAATTCATTGCACTGAAAGTTTTTTTCTACATATCTCTTAAGCACCTTTGGAGCTTTACACCATCAGCTGTTGGCAGGGGAAACATATCTATTAAGAGTGTATAGAAATGTGAGACGAAATATATATTTGTGATCAGACTGAGAGAATCGAGGAGAAGGCAAAGACAAAAAAAACCAACCAACTTTGCACTCTTGTCTTAGAACATTTGAACATTTCTCCGTTTACCTTTTGTTCTCTCATTTGTATTGCATGGCGTAGTGTGCCCAAATGAGGTTTAACTCTTATTATCAGTAACTGAACGTTTGACATATTTATTGTAGCTAAATATATAATAGTATTTTAATCATATAGTGATGATCATTGTATTCCATATGATAGGGAAAGCCAATACTTCAACCGGATTTGTGAAGTGATGACACCAAATGATGGCGTTTGTGTCTCATCAGGAAAACATGAATTTGTACTATATATGCATGCCACATTCCAATCTTGAAAATGTACTGTATGTGAGTTTATTATACATATAAATACAGCTTGTATAGAAATGGCAATGGATGTAGTTGTAACACAATCAATGCCTTTCTGATAATCCTACAATATGCAATAATGATGACGTGTGGGTAGAAGACAAATATGTTGTATTTGTCACCCATGGAAAGAGCAATACCTGTAATTAATTAAAATGAAATGCAATAAGGTGACATCATTTAGTCACGTTGGTACTCAGCACTTTACTATGTTATGAAGCACTTAATATTTGAGGACTGTTACTGTATGTGTCAACATTGTACAGTATACAATGTCATAATTTGCTATGTTTTACTGATCATGTAAAGAGTGCCTTTCATTAAACATGTATCCTAACTGTGTGAAGTTTCCCCGTCTGATGATTTCATTTGTACTTGTGACATATAAAGCATATTTAAAGTTTTTAAACTTTTTTTTCTCCCTGTTCAACAATAATAGTGATGAATGGAGGTGTAAGTGTCAGTGTATGGCTTCAGGGCTGAATACTCATTATCACCTCATGTTAGCTGAATTAACGCCTTCTCGCTGCTGGTTCTCTGCGCTGATATCATGATGGCATCCCTCTCTCTCTCCCCCTCTCTGTCTCTCTAGCTCTCTCTATCCAAAACCCCCTCCCCAGTCAGCCCTGTCTAAGAATGTGTCACTTCACAAGAGGGAAAAAGAGCCGGGTTAATTTTAAATATATATATATATCTGGTGTTGTGGTGTAGATGGCAGACTGGAGGAGCAGACGTTTCTTGCTGTGTGTTCTGTAACAAGTCTGTTATCTAATTAAGAAATGAGTAGGATACAGTCTGGATAAAAATAGATGGGGGGAAAAGGGATTATCAAATCTTGCAGACATGCAACAGATGAAAAACTTTTTTTTTTTGTTGTTGTTTTGAAACACAATTAGCGTTTTCTTTCTATTGGCACAACTCTTCACTAGATGGAGAAATTCTAGTGCTGTGAGCTTGACACAATGCCTTTGACTGGGACAGCTTCAAAAGCACCAAATTAAATATTCAGACCAAATGAATCATTTATAAGATTATCTATCTTGGCCTCCAAGGCTAGGAGCTGGCTGTTTCACTTGACGCATTCCTGTACCATACAGTTAAATCAAGAACATATTCTGGGTCAATATGTTGAAACAATATCTAATTTTGATCCGTGCACATGTTGTATATGCCATGCTTGTGTGATTTTAGATTTTCTGAGCTGATTCCTTCCTCAGTAAGACGAAGCTGTTGAAGTCGTTTCCTGCTGAAACATACTGGCCATGGTTTTGCAGTCTGTTCAGAGGCCTGTTCGTCTTGTCACTAGTTAACGGTGGGGTCAGCAGGCCGCCCTTCTGCCCTGCTGATCACTGATCGTACAGTGATATACCAAAAGCGAGGCCTGATAGCATTTTAGCATTTAACAGACAGGTGGCTCTGGCAAGGTCAAAGCCAACGTGAGGCTGCCATTTATAATTCATCGGGTGTTCCACGAAGAGATCACATCCAATGCTGCCTTTTGATAAAGATTAACCCCAAGAAATTCATTCAAAGACCAGCAGATAGTCTAATCACTGTGGCACAGCAGACAACCCTTAATGAATCTAAAAATATCACCCTTGCATGACTCTGTTCTTCCCTTTCTTCTCCAAGTCAGTGTCCCTCCTCCGTTAGGGGAAAACAATGGACGAGTCTCACACGAAAGCTCAGACAGTGAGTCTCATATCAGTAGATTGGGTTACTGTTTTGTCAGCAGACACGTTATGAGCCATTCTCAGACCTGCACAGACAGCAGCCTGTGTACTGTAGTTCACTCCTTCCAGAGGGCAAAGTCACTTGGAACTGAGCAGCTTGTGTTTGTATTAAATCCCTCCAAAGTCTCCTGTTTCTTCCAGTGACGGTAGCTCTTCTGGATGCAGGACAGAGCGCACGGTGGCGTCAGGCTGCAGTGACCTTGCCATTACGTTTTTGATCAGAGTGCGAGCGCGGCGCTGCTTCGGAGCACAGCACGTGTTATATTGAGCAGCAAAGCAATCTTCATGGATTTAATATTGATCAAAGTTCAGCTGTGCTCACCTACAGTATTACTTGAGCCATTGATTCTGTGCCCTGACTTTGCTGACCAAGAACATTCAGACATGGGTTTCGCATTACATGTATAGCTTCTTTATTGACTACAGGGCTAATATGATTAAATCAAAAAGCAAAAATATCTTCACCAAAAGGGAAAGGGTGCAGTATGACAAATGAGCTGTGTGTTTTTGGCATGAGATAAACCAAGCTTGTGAGGTGCTCCATCTGCTCTCTCAGCACTGGAGAGGATGAAGGACAGACAGGTGGACACACCCGGCTTCTCACTGGGGGTGAAGGAGGATCAGGCATCCTGACACAGTGCGATAAAACACTGGGAAGTCATTCTGTTTATCTATTTTTTTTATTATTATTTGCTTCACCCATGCTGGAAATCCCTGATGTCATCGAGGCATTTCAAGATAACATATGAATCAACTTGAATATATCTTATAATATCATGTGGGTAATAGTTAAATTTGTAAATTTGTATTTGTATTCCTTTAATGGATAAGGCTGGTGATATTCTTTATTGTTTCTTATTGTCAAAAAATCCCATGAAAAGACCAAAACCAAAAATCCTTTGATCCTGCTAACAAGTATAGCCTGTGTATCTACAACCCTGTCTCTAGAAATTACATTTATATATGAGGAGATGTTGTTAATTAACATATTTGGCAAGTCGCAAAAATATCAGTAAAATGTTATTTGACAACATATGTAATTTGTTTTCCACCAAAAGATTCAATCTTGCAATAAAATATCCGTTATATTGATGGCCGCATTATTAGACTCCTTTATGGTTATCTTTAGTTAAGGTTAGAGAAAGATCGTGGTCTGGTTTAATACAGGAAAAAGTCAGCAGTGACTTTAGACACAACATGATTATTAACATTTTTCCGAAACCACAATCTTTCCTTAACCTTATCCAAAGAGCTTTTGCTGCCTAACCAGAACCACAGACATGAGTCTGGATGTGAACCCTGAACTCTGGTGTCACAGTACTGCACTTTGTGTGCCTGCCGTCCACTCTGACCACACAATCCAGGCAGCGATTATGTTTGTCAGCAATGTGATTGGTGGGGGGAAAAAAGTGTAATATATAGATGTAATTTCTGGGAGACTGGGTTGGTATCCAAAGCCTGATCTACCTTATTCCTCTGCGCTATAGGCATCCATTGTTGTCTAAAAACTATTAAAAACATATCAGTAAGCCACACTGTTTCACTGGCTGACATGTTCCTTCATTATACGACCACTGTCCAAATCCACGACTGAAAAAAAACCTTTGCTAAAAACTACAGCACCCAGGAAATTACTTAGCCTTTTTTTTTTAAATGAAGCTATATAGCCATGACCTGATTTTAATAGACTTACATCCACAGTAGGAACCAATGGGCTTGAACAGGCGGGGAAAGTGGGAACGCATTTGTTGGTTTGGGTCTTTTCATGAGATCTGTTGGTTAACAACCAAACTAGCGATTATTTCAAGCCTTGTCATTTAATGTCAGCTATCAAAGAGAACAGATGCAGATGTGTTCTGTATTTACTAACATCTGAAATCTCTCAACATTTCAAGTTTAAGAATGACTGTCTGGCTTAAAGTCTGCGTTTATGGTAAAAGTACTAGTGTTTAAGATGTTGCCAGGAAATATAAAACTATGCTACACATTAACAGATTCTCTCTTATACTTTCCTTTTAGTGATATGACAAGAAACTCCTGTGATCCTGATTGAGAGTTCGTGGCAGAAGGACTTTGTCCCTAAAAACGTTTTAATTATTCAAATGACATTTCGGTCTTCTTTAATAATTCAGAGTGGCTTAAAGGAGCATTTGTGATGACCAGCTCTCAATATATCAAATACGGCATTATAAATATCATAGTAAATCAATAAAGTATTTATCATATTCTCTAGTATCCATCTGCTTTCTTAGCTCAGTTCTGCTCTGCCTAGGTGCACTATTTCCCATCTATCATTTTAAAATTGGAGAGTGGAGTCCCCTGACAGGGAGGGCGAGTAATGATTCAAGGGAGATAAAGATTTATGACAGGTAGCTGTACGGTGACTGCTGCTCCGCTGCAGTGCGTCAGCCCTGGAGGTCAATGGCCGGACTTTGCGGGACGAAATGTGAGTCTCACATTTGTCCTGCTTAATGCCCATGAAAAATGAAGAAGGTGACCTAAAGTATCACCCGGGATCAGACGGTAGACGGCGCGTTGCCTTCAGATCACCACAGGCTGCTCTTCACATCTGGGAAAGCCAAAAATGTTTACAGCGACTGATTAGAGGGGCAAAATGATCATCCAGCTGTGGTGCATTACAAAGATGAATCTGCATAACACTACACAGACAATTACCTTGATTATTCTGACAATGGGAAAGACTGCTGTACATAAACCAAAGGCAAAGCTTCCAGAATAGAAAGATTCAGTCATCTAGACTTCAATATTTAGTAATTGTAAGTGTTATTGTACTTGTACTAAATACATTTTCTCTTAGATTACATTACAAACTCCAAAAACAAACAAATGCATACAATTTCTGTAAAGGTTACTGTTTGAAAACCTCAAAATCAAGTCACTTAAACTACAGGCGGTGGTGGAGGAAGAATCAGATCATTTATTTCAATGATCAATGATCAGATCATTTACTTTAGTAAAAGTAGCAATACTGCAATATAAAACTAAAAAATACTGCTGGGCAGTTTGATCTTTAACAATTAATCATATTTTATACCTTCATTATGTTTTGTCTGTCAAGTCTTGTAAATAGCAACTAAAGCTGTCACATTAATGTAGTGGAGTAAAAAGTAAAAAATAAATATATAAAAGAAATCCCTCTGAAATGTTGTGTAGTAGAAGTATGAAGTGTAGCATGAAATGAAAAAAGTAAAGTACAAATATCTCGTTTTTGAGACAGCAGGCTGAAGTTGTTTCACAGTGTTTAGCGTGACACCTTGTGGCTCCTCTGTGGTACTACACTAAAGGAAACTGGTGGAAGGTCTTCACTCATTTGTTTGCTTTTGAGTAAATGTGTTGGCTTACGTACAGATGAAATATGAAAGAATGGGTTTTAATTTTCAAGGGATTTTATAAATGTATCTCAACCTAAAACAAGCGAGGGGTTTGTCCATCTAACGCTGATTATATGACAGTTACACTTTATTTTCTGTCTAAATATTGGAATAAACATGGAGAACCAGTCATTTGTATATGAGATAAAAGAATATCTCTTCACAGTGAAACATGATTAAGAGAAAGTAAAGTCATTTTAACAACAACATAAAAAGAATCAGCAACATGATGAAGAGATATGTAGGCAGACTGGGGTCACGTGGTCACTGGAGGCTAATAATGATCAAACAACAGTCTGCTATAGTCTCTCCAGACAAGGCAGGACAAACAAAATGAATCTTCTCTATTAACTCTAAAACCAGTTGCACCACAAGTAACTACCCCAGCAATGTCGCTTTCGGTTACAGAAAGGGATCTCGTTTCCTTCCAGAAAACGAGCCAGATACGAGATTACTCATGTAGTCAGATGCACTGGTCATAAAAAAATGTTGGTCGGTAGGCAAATAAGCAAGGAGACGAGCACTTTTTCTTTCTAAGAAAATGTCAATTACTTCCTGGAAATCTTTGACAGCACTCAGGCCGATCCCTGCTTCTGCATGTCTGCAAACTGGAGGGAGAAGTAGTGATTGCAAAATCTGAGAAATTGACGTGAAGTCATAATAGTTTGGTCAGCTCATTGGCTTGTTGCTCGTGGTAAATGATTAATGAGATTACAAAGGTGAAATTGTTGATGAATTGATTTGGGACATAAAAATAGCCTGGAGAAAACTCAATGCAACCATGGAATTAGGAAAGTATTTAAAGCCTTTCCTTAAAAAAAAGAAAGAAAGAAACCACTTAAGGATAAGCTGGGTGTCTGGATTATTATTATTATTATTATTATTATTTAGAGCTGAAACAATTAGTTGATTGACATCAAATTAATCTGCAACTATTTTGAAATGTGAGGATTTGCTGCTTTTCTCTGTTTTATATCACAAACTGAATATCTTTGGGACAAAACAAGACATCTGAGGATGCCACCCTGAGCTTTGGAAACCTTTAGACCAAACAATTAATTGATTAATTGTAAAAATTATTGACAGAATAATCAATAATATAAATAATTGTTAGCTGCAACCCTATTTGTGACCTCATGTCCCTGTAATATTATTATAACCTTTACCTGTGTATGTATATATAAACCAGACTAGGTATGTTATTGTATTAAACTCTGAGGTGGCTTTTTATTTTATTTCTTAACTACCTCCGTTGGTGTCCATATCTAATTTATTTCATGATTTATGTTTTTTTAATTTAATTTAATTATTTTGTTTAATATGATTTATTTATGGATCTACAAAAACACACCACTCCGAGGGATAACATGTTAAAGTGAGTCAAGTAAAACACTATTTCCAACATGGTCCCCAAGACGTTGACAGACATAAAACATGTAACATGAAATCAATACAGCTAATACAAAAGATTAATAGCTCAAGTAAAATGTAATTACTAACCTGCCACTTTACTCCGTACATGAGCTCTCTAACCTCTGAAAGTCCCTCTTGTTTTAGTCAGCTTCATATTTAATGACAGATTATTCCAGTTTACAACACCAGCATATAAAAATAAAAATAATAATTAATTTGTAATAACATCTGGCTATTAATTAATCAAAGAATGTTGAGTTTGGATCAGTGTTATCATGCTCATTGTTAATATTACATGATGCAGCATGTGTTCTTCTACCCTTTAGGCCTATTTATCTATATATCCATACAAAGTACTGTACTTAAGTACAGTTTTGAGGTGCTTGTGCTTTACTTGAGTATTTCCATGTTATGCTACTCTATACTTCTACTCCACCACATTTATTTGACAACATTAGGTACTAGTTACTTTGCAGATTCAGATTATTAATACAAAATATAAATCAACTAATAACTTATGATGTGTTATTATGGATTAGGTTACCTGGCAGTATATAAATGAGCTCCACCTTTACAAGCTGCAACATTAAAGTGAGGCTATCACATTAATGCAGCAATAATTATTATCCAAAAATATAATGTATATATATTATTCTGAAATGGGCCATTGTGCATAATGAGTTCTTTTACTTTTGGTACAAGTATATTTTGATGCTTATACTTTTGTAGGCTACTTTTACTCAAATAAACATTTGGATGCAGGACTTTTACTTGTAACTGAGTATTTTTACACTGTGGTATTGCTACTTTTACTTAAAGATCTGAGTACTTCTTCCACCACTGATGATATGGTAACCTGTCCACTGGTGATAATGCATTTATTATTCAATAGCCTTTAATACATGAAGACACATAGAGTTAAGTCTCCGATAGGAAACAACCTCTGCTGCAGCCTTTACTTCCTGTAACACGTGGCCAAACCAATGTAGTGCATTTACAGCAGAACCGAGAGCGACGGCGAAACCGTAAACAAGTGGTAAAAGCTGACGTCTGCGTGCTCACATGTAAAGCAGGAAGACCGTACATTTTCCCGTCCTCTCCACCCCCTCTCTCAGCTAAAATGACGGGAGGTGGCTGCAGGTGAGGGAGGAGGGCAGAGACGTGTCCAAACATGGGTGGAGAATGTAAGAAGGTAGACGCACTCCGGAGAGTCCCTTCACGACCGAGGTACCTCTTTTAAAGAAACCTGCCGCGAGTCAGCCGCGTTCAATAACTACCGTACACTTACACGGATCTCTGCGGCGAGTTAAACGATTCTGCTGTTGCTGAAGGAGACGAGGTGAGTACACAGTACGCACGCAGTAAGTTAGCTTGAGCCTGTGGCGTTAAATAACTACACTACAGCCATTTCTTCTTCTCGTTTTACACTTCTTCCTATTCCTCTCACTTCTGAGCCACGTTTGAAAATGCTATGATACCCATAGATCAGCACTGTAACAGGCCTACAGTAGAGTAGTTAACACAGGACTCTCCACATACTAGACGTTTTAAACAATTATATAGTATAGTAAACAAGTATTTCTCCATATATGTAGTCTAAAGCTCAAACAATTAAAGATGACTCGATTAGTCAGTTGACAGAAAATTAAGTGGCTCCTGTTTTAATTATTGATTCATTGTTTAAGTCATTTTTTGCTGCTGCGATAATAATGTGAATTCCTTTTGGGTTTTGGACTGTTGGTGAGACAAACAAGCTATTTGAATAAGTCAATATGGGTTACAGATACTTTTCTTTCGCTATTTTTTTTTTAATGTAAGACCAAATGATTAATAGATTTAACAAGAAACTAAATGGCAGGTTAATTGATATTGAAAATGATTGTTAGTTGCAACCTCAAGAACGCTTAGGGCTGCAGCTATTGATTTCTTGATTAAACTTTTGGTCTATAAGATGTCAGAAAGTAGTCAAAAATGGCCATTACAATTTTCTAAAACCCAAATTGACATCTTCAGGTTGCTTGTTTGGTCCGACCAACACTCCAAGATCCAAAGATATTCAGTTTATTATCACATAACACAATAAAAACAGCAAATCCTCACAATTGAGAACCTGTGACAAAGCATTGTTTGGCATTTAGGCAAAAAAAGAAAAAAGTCCCAAACGACTTTTCTGTCGATTGACTAATTAATCAACTAATCGTTCTAGCCATAAAGCACAAGTGATTTTTGACTGGAAATGTTAGAAGCTTGATGCAAAACAATAACAATAACTTATTGTATGTGTGATGTTTTTTTTCTTTTTCTTGTAGTCGTCCCGCCATGGAAACAAAGGCAGAAACACAGAGGCCTAATAACGGCCAGTTGATTTCTGTGCCTCACAAGGATACAATCCGTCTGCTGGAGGTTTATGTCAAGCGCAGCCTCAGCGTAAATGACGGGACACTGCGTGAGAGGAGGGCTGAGAGGAAAGAAAAGTGGGTGACAATGCCAACAAAGCAAAGACGACATTCCAGTGACCCTTCCCTTCACTTGTCTGGGGGATTACACAACGAGAACATTGGTCCATTTTCTGTGGTCGAACCTCTCACAAACCAGCCCAAGACGCGTCCTGAAGAATCAGAGAAACCTACCAAAAAATCAAAGAAGAACAAGAAGCCCTCATTTTGGAAAGGTTTATTTGGTATTTTCTCTCGGAAGAGTAACGAGGAGAAAGATGACGAGCAGGACGGTCCATCGGAGCTCGCCGAGGTCGCCCAAGCAGAGGAGGTCTCTGACGCTGTCACCACGTGTCTGCCCACAACTCCAGTAACTCCAAAAATAAAGTCCATGAGAAAAAAATCCATTAAAAGAAGGTTCTCCAAAAGGCGCTTATCTTTGACAAAACCAAATAAACCTGGTAAAGATCTCAACCCTGCTGACATCACCCGAGTTGAAAGTAAGTTTGAGGACTGACTGGATAAACTAACCTTATTAGTGTGACATAAGAAGTGACAAATAATACGATTCAATGTTCAAATGTCTGTCTGATGTACCCAGAATTGGTGGGAATCTGGTTCATATTACTGTTGTGAAAATGCTTTTACATCATGCTGTTTCTGTTTTTTACAAATTGCTGGTTGTTGCTTTGCAGCTGTCGTCAGTGTGGAACCGACATACTCGTACTATGAGAAGGTGTCAGAGGAACTGGAAAGAATCGTCCACGAGGTCCAAGAGAAAGAGGAAGCGGAGCCCCTCTCTGATGGTGAGAAACAGTTTCTCTTCACGTTCATTGAGCCATTATTACTGTAAAGTGTGAAAGTGAAAGTGCTTTAAAACTACATTTTAATCTGACAGCAAATTTGGTAATGGAACAAAAGCAGCATTTCAGCATTTCTTTGCTATATGTAGTTTGTAGTAAACTACATTTGAATAGTGAAAGTTATGTTGACTTTACAAAATGTATCACCATGCTGTCACTTCTCTTGGCTGTTCTTCGTAGTTCTGCATTATTCAAATCAAAGATGATATTAATATCCACTAGTCCCTATAACTATATCATGAGTTGTTCAGCACATTGATCATACGTCATTATACTAAATACATTCTGTTTTATCTCAGAGGAAGTCATCAACAGGATCATTGCTTTGACGAAGCAGCAGGGTGATGCCATAGAGGACAAGGTTAGTATTCATTGCTGTTTTGAGCCAAAGATTTGTTGACGAAGCTCTGTGTAGCATTTAATAATGTGTGAATGTGTTCAAGATAATTGCTTGAAATGCATCAGACAGTGTGAAGGAATTAATGATTAACGTATGAAGTATTAATAACAAGCAGCTGCTTAGACAGCTTCAACAGAAAGCAAAAGCACACCAATAAATCATAAAAAGCATTATAAAGTCAAGATAATAAAAGGTACAAACTCCATGACACGACTTCATGTTAAAGGGAAAACCCAGTTATACAGTATATCATTAATCTGTGTTATTTAGTGAGTTATTTTGATTTTTTCTGGTGCAACTGTCTTTCTTTACATCAGTTCATTATGTTCTGTTTCCCAGAAAGCCCCAGAGACAGTGTGTGTGCAATAGTGATAACAACTGCGGAAGTGTAATAAAAGGGAGAGATGAAAAGGTTTAGAGAGTCATGAGGCCTGCTATGCAAAACACAGCATGTCATGTCTCTGCATTATGGTCTTTTAAAACTACTTTTTTTATATGTGTGAAGGGCTGCAACAATTAATAGATTAATCAATTAGTTGATCTACAGAAAATTATTCAACTATTTTAATAACAGATTAATCATTTAAGCCATTTTTCAAGCAAAAATGCCAAACATTTAATGGTTACAGCTTCATAAATGTGAGGATTTTCTGCTTTACTTTGTCATACGTGATTGAAAACTAAGTATCTTTGTAATTCGGACTGTTGATCAGACAAAACAAGCAATTTGAGGACATCACCTTGGGCTTTAGTAAACTGGGACGGGCTGTTTTCACCATTTCTAGACATTTTTCAGACCAATCGAGAAAATAAATCATTAGTGGCAGCGTCAAATGTGTGATTCTTGAACGTACCTGAGTTGAAATTATCTTGATGAGAAGTCCTGCTACATCATCTATGTTTGGCCATTTGCCGTATTTACTGACAGCCTTCTATCTCCTCCAGATGAAAGATAACCCCACCCTGAGCAACTTCTTCCAGCGGATGTCGTACTCTTCCTTCCAGAAGTTGGCCGACGCGTATCTGGAGAAAGAAGCATCGCCGATCCACAATCCTCCCACTGTCCTACCAACAGCACCTGAGCTGGTCAAGTTGGCCTTTACGTATGACTTCACAGCCAAGATAGCCGGGCTCTCCAGACAGAATATAGGGCACATTACTGGCCTGGGGAACCGTTATCTACAGGACCGATTTGAATACCAACAGGTAAGAGATAAAACAGAGGAGCACACCAGACCTTAGAGGTAGACAGCTTTGGTATTTAAACCACATGTATATTTGTGAAAAATGGTAGAAAACAAAACAAAAACAGGCACACCAAGAGAGGTTTGGTTTGAAACTCTTTTATTGTCTTTTACAGCCATGTACAGATCATCCACGGCCCGACAGTGACAACTGAGAGGCAGCCATAGCAAAACAGGAACAACACCGTCGCTGAAAGTGAAACATTTACTCTTCAACTTTTCTCAGCACCACAGATGTGGTTAAGGATGTGTTGCAAGCATGAATTCCCCTTGACAAACATATTCCTTTTAGAACACAATGGGCTACCTAACACAAATTTTCTGCTTGTAAACGACAAATTGTTGCCATTTTCATGTGATTTTTTTTTTTTTTTTTACTGTTTTATGATGGAATACTTGCGCGATTCTGCTGCAACTGGATGTATGCTGAAAAACCAGTTGAATGGCTTTGGTAGATTTTTTTTTTTTTTTTTTTGAAGTGTTGACTGATGACCTTCACATGGAAGATCAACTTAAAAAGTAAGCACAGTCTTAAAACATGTAGCAATATTTCAGAATCACAAATAGCTGATTCTATAAGCGACACAAAAAATGTGACTCTTTTTTTACGAATCCACCATTGAATTTGATCCTTTCTGTACAGTGATTTGTAATAATACAAAAGAGCAATGTAATAACCTATGATGTATATAAGCTAGACACCTCAGTGCAATTTTATTATTATTTTTTACATTTCAAAATGAGTATAACCTTATTTAATAGAAGCTACACTGAAATGCTATGTTTGTTGATATGAATGCTGGCATTCATATTACAGACTCAAATAAAAGATATTTAATTTAATGCTTAAATGTGTCTTTTTTTTTGTCATTATGAAACCATTCTTGGTAACTTATGTCTCCCTAATTGTGCAACTCTTAAGCAATAAATAAAGCAAAATCAAGGCTTGCTAAGACGTGCCTCTCTTATGGCACTCTCTACGTCACACCATCATTGAAATAATCATCAAGCGTGAACACTTTTATTCCAAGAAATCCACTTTTCCTCCTTCACCAGAAGAGAGGGCGAAATCTAACAATGAATAAAGTCAAACAGCTGGAGGCTAATTCTGCAGATGCTGTTAGTAGTGGTAGTGTGGGCATCCAGAGCTACAGACCAGTGTTTCCCAAACTGGGGTCGGGACCCCACAAGGGGTCGCAAGATAAATTTGAAGGCTCGCAAGACAATTAAAAAGACGGGAACCGTGAAAAGACACACAAAATTATGTTTATTTTTTACTTTACATTTACTTTATATATATTTGCCTTTTTTTTCTAGTGAATTACTGAATCATATTACCTCGTCTGTCTTCTAAAAATCGCTTTTTAATCGAACAGGTACAGGAACACTGGCAGAAATATGCAACTGGTGACAAGGGTCACAAGCAGGCAATGCTTCATTTTACGGGGTCACAAGCAAAAAAGGTGGGGAAGCACTGCGCTATTAGATGTAGTAAACTAGCTGTGGAAAGGTGGAGGTGTTCGTTCGAACAAGACTTTGATTCTGCCACACCTCGGTAGTCTTGCTACATAGCTTCTGAACTGCAGAGACAACAGCCTGCAGCCTAGGAACATGTATTTTTAAGAAGTACATTCTGGCAACGACAGACGGAGATCAACACGTCATGGCAAAAACTGCTGCAGCCGGAATCAGAATTGGGTTTATTGCCAACACATACAAGGAATCTGCTTTGGTATTTTGGTGCATGACAATAAACATAGTAAGCGCAAATAAAAAAACAAAACAGAATAAAAAGGATTTTTTTTAAAAACGTACTACAAAAGTCAAGAAATTTAAATAGAAATTTTGACAAAAATAAGGAATATTATAAAAAGTACTTATGTTTTCAGCAGTGTGTGTCAATCAGCTAAATGTTTTAAATCATGTACAAATGCAGAACAGTAAGTAAAAATGGTTTTACATCAATAACAGATTTGTGTGTATTAAGAGTATTGAGGAGACTGTTGACAGCATCTATAATAGATTCCCAGCTGCAGGTAATTATGAGATCGAATGTGACAGTCTGTCAGTTACATGGTTAAAGCATGCAGTGATGGCTCTCACCTGTTGAACAGGTCCCCCTGCAGGCAGGAAACCTTTCCAACCAAACAGAGGGCCGCCTTAATATCCTGCCAGAACTAATGGGCTCACAGGGGATTCTTGTGCATCCAGCAGCACATGTACTCACATACACCAGAGAAAAGATTATGGCAGAAGTAAATGGAGTAAAGATGAGGAGACCGCTCAATAAACACAGTAGTCCTGACCCGTTCTGAGTCACTGCCACGTGACATGAACCACAGAAATCTAATGGGTGTTAATTGTGAAGCCAAGTCTTTCCATATTTAATAAATCCATGTTTCTCACTTCTTTAAGTTTTAGAGTTTAGAGTTTTTTTGTTTCTTTTCCTAACATCAAAAGTTGACATCTAGAGCTAAACCTGTTTACTTTGTTGACACACATTCAGGTGACTATCAGGTAAGGCAAAAACAGGACTTTCCCAGGAGCAAGTGACGGAAAAATGGTCACATTTCCTCCTAGGATTAGTAAACAGTGTTGACGATTTCAGTGACTAAGCTGTCGTGCAATCAAAGCGGAATAAAAATTAAATAACAAATGATGAATTGTGATGTGACTGATGACTCACATCTAATTTATACACCACGTAGCTAGAGTCAGAGCCTAGAGCCCAAACACTGTATCATAGGCCTATCTCACAGCAGTCTCTTGGCTCGTCACAGCAGGGACAGCCCTGCATGCACAACACCTGGCCCCTGCTTGGTATTGTGCAAGTCATTAGTTAAACTCAGGTTGGTAAACCAACATTTTTGCCACAAGAAACATTTATCGTGGCTACTGAAGTCATAAATCCTTACTATCTACTTGACCTCCTCTTTAATTTGTGAACTCTAGTCTGTCTTTGCATGGCTGGAAATAAGAGTGTTAAAAGTGGTGAACTGTGACCAAAAGATCTGAGTTGTAGTCACAAACATAGCTTAACAATTACATATGAAAAATCTGTATTGTGTTACCGACCATTTGTTTAAATAAAGGCATATTACTGCTAAAAAAAAAAAACCTTTTACACAATTACAAAACATTAACATAGGTCTTTAATTACACAAGAAAACAGCTAAAATTGTAAAGCAGCAGCAGGTTCCAATCCTGTTTTGAATTGTGGTGATGGGGCCACCTTTGTTTTTACGGTTGAATCATGGTTTGTCCCTTTAAGCCGGTGCCATTATGTGGTTTCAGTTATCTGGCCATCAGCAGGACAGACTGACCACATGCAGGGTCTGGATTGCCTAATGATGACCGGTTGCCCAGTCTAGACTATTTTTAGCAGGCAACAAAATAGCTTTCAACATCAAGCCTTGAAAGCCAGACAGTTTATTTCTAGGGTACTTAAGGGTAATGTCTTTGGGAATAATTACCTTTGCACAGTCATAATTTGTGAGAGCTATTATAAACCAATTAAAAAGGACAAAAAGACAACATGATGTGTGTAAACCTTTTACATTTTTATTGCTTTTTAAACAGAGAAGGTAGATTAATCAAAGAGTCCGAAGCCCATATCCTCGTCTGACTCTTCTGATTCCTCTTTCTTCTCTTCCTTTTTCTCTTCCGCTGGAAATGAGACGGATAAAGACAACAGTCAATACTACAGACAGATGTCAGCAAGAATATTTAGCAGCACTGATATAACATAGTCAACTTTGATTTAGGACTGATAATGCAACTACAGATTAATTTGAGACAGTATCATAATATTCGTTTTGCTATCAAAATGCAATAATATATGATAATACCATTTAGTACAATACATCCAGTTAATACATCTGTTTATAAGCTAAGAATGAGGGATATACACGTACCAGCAGCAGGCGCAGCCCCAGCTCCAGCAGTCCCACCAGCAGCAGCGGCGGCAGGAGCCGCTACAGCACCACCTGCTGGTACGGAGGCTAGCTTAGAGAGGCCTGTGGAAAAAGGAAAGAAATACAGTTTTTAGCCATCTTCCATGTATGACAGCTGAAATCTTTAATATATGTTCAGTGAAAGGTCTTTACCTGAGTTCATGACTTCATTGATGTCTTTCCCATTCAGCTCACTAATGACCTGCAGAGAAATATAAGATTTAAATTAAGCAGCATCTTCAGTTGAAAAACAAAACAAAACATCGGAATAGTTTTTGTAATTGAATAATATACCGTTGTTAAATGGCATACCTTGTTTAAGCGTTCGTCATCTGCCTCAATTCCCACGCTGCCCAAGATGGCCTTGATGTCCTTTGCAGAGGGGCTGGCGTTTCCACCGAGCACAGCCAGGAGGTAAGCGGCCACGTAACGCATTCTGTAATGACAGAAGAGACACAAAATGACAGGTGAACAATTTGTGTGCGACTCTGCACAAAGTTATGCAACACTGGCGTCAAGTCTGGGAGTAAAATAATAGAATGACGTCTCAACTTCAGAGGCTTTCATCTGTTAAAACCTGCAGGAACTTTGTCATCCATACTTTTTTTTTTTTTAAGTGAGTTAAAATACACCACAAATAACTGAAGACAATACTTGCTTTTGCTGATTTTACAGACATCTGAAATTGCCAATTCCATAATTTAGAGCTGATATGGTTAGAAGATCGTCATTAAAATCAATCAGCAACTATTCTAATAACTGATTAATCGTTGAAGTCATTTTTTATTTGTCTTATATCATTGTAAACTGAATAACTTTGGGTTTTGGACTGTTGGTTGGACAAAACCAGCAATGTCAATATGTCAACCTGGGCTCTTGTAAACTGTGATGGGCACACTATTTTATTGTTCAAATGATCAATCATGAAAATAATCATGAGATTAATTAATGATGGAAATCATTTTTAGTTATAGGACTGCAACTAATGATTATTTTCATTATCAATTAATATGATGATTATTCTCAATGGATGGTTTTATTTTAAAAAATCTATTCAGTTTACTTAGATAAAAAGACTATGAAAACCAGGAATACATTTTTTTGCCAATTAACTAAGTAACTGACTACTCAGGCAGCTCCAATTGTGGTATCATGTATGACTGCAACCATAATCGCATTACACAAAATACTGTATGATTCTTTAACTAGTACACATTTCTTTCTTTTCTAACAAGGACCCAAATGCAGTATCTTGTTATTCAGAAATAGCCCACTTCAGTGCTTATAATCACCACTAGGAGGCTGAACTACATGTTTACCACGCTTGACAGGTATATTTTTAACTATACCTAATATGTAACGACAACGTACATCAAGTAAACACTGTACAGAACTCAGGCATATCATAACAGTGGTTACTTTATACCGTAATTTGTCTGAATATTGTAGTTATCTTAATGTTATCATTTGCTGTCCGTATATTGAAACGAGGCTTAAGATTACAATCACAGACGGACAAGACTATAAAGAAAGGCCATTATTAAGAGTTTGTATTTCACTGTTTTGAGCTGTACTGTGTACTTCTCCAGCAGTGATACACCATGCAACTGTGACATATGAGTCAGAGCTAACAGACACAGCATGGCGCCCACTGTTTTAATATAACTGTCCTCCATTTCTGACAGTGGCTTCTCCTCCAGCAACGCCACATTTTCAGTAATTAAAAAGCAACCTTTGAGGACATGTCGCATTAAAACACAATATGACATTAACTAATCGACAAACACAGTTTAAATTATTCAAAATTTGACTTACTTTTAAGTCTAAACAGACACGAAACGTCAGTCACGCTAGAAAATCCGGAAGAGAGAAGGAGGCGGTACCGGAAGTTGTAGAAGAGTGGAATGTATCGATTTCATTGGTCCATTTGGATGACAGACGTGTACGTCAGCATTTCGATAAACTAATGAACGACTGTATATAAATGAATGAAAGAAATCTGTCACATTTTCCCATTATTTACTACCGTTGTATGTTTTTAGTATTTAAATTACAACTTTGTGAACACTTTCTATTCAAATATAAAATACTGTGTTATTAAAATAGTTGTTTTATTTTATTGTTTTTTTATTATTTATTATTATTATGAGTGTTTTCTCATTATTGTTTTTTGTAAGAGGTAATGCAATAGAATAATCTCCATTGAAGACAGCCTATAAAAACTGTAAGTCTGTTCTTTCTTGATTGAAACATTTTCATTTAACCTGTACTCTGTATTTGTTCTTAAAATATATTTTACATGAAATTGGAATGAAGATTGTATTCAACAAGGCAACCTTGCAGCTTGTAAAATGGTGTAAAATCTACAGCATGTCTACATCTTACAATTCTCTGATATTGTAAAAAACAGATTTATCTTTGAAACGTGAGAAACAGTGGATCTGTTATAGCGGTGGCAGACATACTGAGATATTTTACTAAAGTTAAAGTAGCAACACCTCAATGTAAATGTAAAGTCAAAATCCTGCATTCATAATTCTTCTTAAGTAGAAGTATTACCAGTAAAATGTATTGTAAGTACAAAAATAACAGTAAAAGTTCCCTTGGTCCCTTTCAGAATGTTATATTATAGGTAATCAATATTACTGATGCATTTCTGTAATGAGCATTTTAATGTTGTAGCTGATCAAAATGGATATTATATAACAATTGGGTAGGTTAATCTATAACAATGAATAATTTATGAGGTTTTATATCATTTGTATGTAAAGTCTTAGCCTTCAAAGTAACTGGTAACTGTACATGTCAGACAAATTTAATGGAGCAAAAAGTATGTAGTATGTCCCTCTTAAATGGAGAAGTTGAAAGTAGCATATAATGGCAATACTCAAGTAAAGTACAGCTACCTCAAAACTGTACAGTACTTGAGTTAACAAGTAGAAGAGACTGATCTTATCAGCGCTCAATTTAACCCCTTGAAACCTGATATTTCCCCTTAAATTGTCTCTTAAATTACTTTAAATTTGGAAATTTACATTGTATGCCAATATCTCATATTCTGTATCTACTCTGATACCAATTCTAAAATTAAATGACATTTTATAGAGAATAAAACTAGGAAAGATTTATACTGATTGAGCATTAATGCATGTTGCAATATCATCAGCTTAACATGTTAACTAGGCTATTGAATACACAAATGAAGATCAGAAGGTGGAGATACTGTAGGACAAAACAATGATTCAGTTAATTGCATACATTATTTATTTACAATAATTCACCATCAAAAATACAGTTTAGAAATCATTAATACATTACTGTATCTCTAGTTAAGATGTGGCTATAAATTGATTCTTTGCTTGACATACCACACATGCCTCTATTAACAACCTACAATTCGGCCAACTCCTCCTGTCTGTCCTGGGTGAAGAGCCAGTTGAACAGAAAGACCACTGAATCTGACACAAACTCTGCAATCTTCTTCAAGTTTGTCACATACCACATTTTATAGGTAAATTCTCCCATTAACATGAGTGAAAAAAGGACCAATAACCCAAGGAAGATGCGGTCTATGTAAAAGTTTGCCTGTTCTCTGAAGGTCCACTGCTCCCAAGGTAGCGCACGCCGGGTTTCGCTGTATTTACTGATGTGTAGCAAGGCTTGCCGCTCATCATCCAGCTCTTCCTGTGGTGGAGCTTCCAGGTTTTGGTCACCCTCTGCTCCGTCCGTGTCAGCCATTTTATAGTGGTTTGATGCTGCAAATGAAAGTTTCCTTCGGTTGTCTGAGAATATTAAAATGATAAAAGTATTAGAATAGCATTTGGAAACTAAAGTACTAGTAGTAAAGTTCATAAGATAGTGTCTCTTATGAAGCTTCACAAATCTTTGTTGCAGCTGTCTTGATGATGGATGTGTCTTACCTCAAAGAAGATTAGTCTAGGATGAAGACAAGATGCGCACACAAAATGGAGACTCTTGGCTTTTTGTCACACACTACACCATGCTTGTGCCCCTTCAGCATTCGGTAGGCCACCAGCCACAGGAGTGTGTGGTGCGAAGGCAGTAAATGCCAGGCTGGTTATGCGGTACCTACCTCACTAAGACGAGGGCGGAGATTAGACCACACTCAGCAGTTTCAAATCCCTCAGCGAGGATAAAGGTGACAGCTGGTAAAATACGTACTGATATGTTTGTGAGGCAGGGACAGAGACAGCTAGAGAGAGGGTGAAGGTTTCAAAAGACAGCATGTTCATGTGAAACTTGAACATGCTGTCTCAGGTGGTCACAGCATACCTGACAGGTGAATGTACATTTATCTGAGCAAAATAAATATCTGTGGACCTCAGTGCAATATACACACGAAACCCACATATCAAATGATAAAAACATTGAAAACTACATATCCTAAACCAGATTAGACCTTTTTTTCTTATGTATTAAGTTCTGTGAGTGGGAGTAGTGTGATATGGACTGAAACCAGGCAGAAGTCAAACTGATGACAAAGCAGAACTAACGCAGCTTTAGCAGAAGCTTTAGCTTTAGAGTTAGAATAAATCACTTCAGCATAATGCTCTGTGGGTAATTTACTAGAACGCTTCCGAGCCTTTTCAACACCATGCCTCAGCTATTGAAATATGGCTTAAACTAGCTGAATTAGCTGAAGAGGTGCCTGCATCCTGTGATAAAGACTAATGGCTGGTTTGCTTTGATGTTGCCAAAGCTTTGTTCCATTTGGTTTAGTGACTTTATTGTTAATTTGCATTCCAGGCAGGGTCTTTTCACTTATATTGTATAATGAATGGTTTTCCGTGAAACATATAATTTCAGAACACACTGTACTCTCTATTGATCTTACTCAATAAATCTTCCCATTCTGACTCTTCTGCTTTTGTTCACGTGACTACTCAAACATCCAATGTAAGCATTTGTAAATGCATTCTTTGTGTTAGATCTAATCTCATCTAATCAATCTCTTTAGCCATGCTAGCAGCATGCATCTATACGGCAATGTCGGTTGGTCTGTCGGTCAGTCGGTCCACCACTTTAGTCCAGATTAAAATATCTCAACAACTGTGTGATGGATGGCCATGAAATTTTGTACAGACATGTATGGAGCCCAGGTGAGGACTTCTAATGACTTTGGTGATCCTCTTACTTTTCTTCGTCTGGGTCAAAGTTTTCACTTATCCAGTGAAATATCTCAACATCTCCAGGATGGGTTGCCATGAAATTTGACACAGACCTTCATGTTCCCCTCAGGATGAATTGTAATAACTTTGTTGATCCTTTGACTTTTCATCCAGTCCATTACTTTGGTTTATGACCAAATACTTGTAAAACCGATGCTGTTTACTGCTAATGATCAAATGTTAGCATGCTAACACGCTAAACTAAGATGGTGAACATGGTAAACATTATACCTGCTTAGCATCAGCATGTTAGCATTGTCATTGCGAGCATGTTAGCATTTAGCTCAAAGCACCGCTGTGCCTAAATACATCCTGAGGCCTAGACTGCCGGGAGACTTCCTATGATGCACTGAGCTCCTCTCTCCTCTCTCCTCCTCCTCTCTGTATGCACTCTTATCCCATTAATGCTTGTTACTAACTCGGCTTCTTCCCTTCCCTTTCCTGTAGCTGTGTGCTTTCTCTCTCTCTCTCTCTCTCTCTCTCTCTCTCTCTCCTTCTGTTGCTTTCTGCAGGTATTTCTGCCTCTGGAGCTGTAGAGTCTGGATCTATGGTTGCAGGCCACCTGCTGCCCTCGTAGTAGTATTACTATTATTATTTTGCTAATAGTATTATTTTTATTAATACCCGGTAACCCAACCTGTTGAGGCAGACGACTGCCCACCCAGTGCCTGGTTCTGCTCAAGGTTTCTGCCTGTTAAAAGGGAGTTTTTCCTTGCCACTGTCGCCTAGTGCTCGCTCATGGTGGGAACTGTTGGGTCTCTGTAAATATAAAGAGTTGGTCTAGACCTGCTCTATACAAAAAAGTGCCCTGAGATAACTTTGTTATGATATGGCGCTATATAAATAAAACTGACCTGAATTGAATTGAAATCCTCACAGAACCGCTGGCATGGCTGTAGACTCTAAAATGTATTTAAATTGTTGTAAATGTGAAATAAGAACAGTAACATTAGGATATTAAATGAAGAAGTTATGAATGTTTATTATGGTGAATTTGCCAACAAGCTTTTTGAACATGAAATATTTGTTGTATCACTTATTATGTTGACATATACATTATAATTCAATATGAATCAATTAAGGAAGCATTAAGTGAAAACAAAATAATGCAGGCTGATGGGGATATCATTTTTCTCTTAATTGCAGGCAAATTTTCTTTAAAATCTAACTGTGTCAAAGAAATATGAATGGGTCAGAAATGAACTTGTCCCATGACTCAGTGAAATGCTTTATTGTGTCTGTTAATGGGCTGATATTCCAAATAGTGACTCCATGAGTATCATAGCTGCACTATCTCACTGTAAGCCATGTACAGGAGTACTGCAGTCTCTGTCACAGGTTTACATCCACTTTCTCCGTCAGGGCTGGCGTGCTGGTGGGGCACTGCGTGGTCTCTGTGGGTTTACATAACATGCAACGGCGAATGATCTGGATCAGCGTGACACGGAACCGTTTTATCCTGAATGCATAAACCATTGGGTTGAGTGCTGAGTTCACATGGGACATGAAAATGCCTACATACATGGGAAACTTGGGTATGTAACATTTTGGGCAGAAGAAGTTGATGCAGTTCATGATGTGTATTGGCAGCCAACACACAGCAAAGAGGAAGACCACCAAGGCCAGTGATTTTGCCAGCTTCAGCTCCTTCCGATAGTACCTGTCTCTGTCACAAGTGGCTTCAGCACGCCGGTTAAGTTGTCGCCGGATCACTCTAAAGATCTCCCCATACAGAGCGATCATTATGGACAGCGGTACCACCACCCAGCCGAAGAAATTGAAGTACACCATGTAGTCCATCCTCATGACAGTGGTGAATTCACACACAATGTCGCTGGAAGTGCTGAGGTTTCCTTGAGCATCACGGTTATTCCATCCAATCATTGGGACCAATCCAGTGAGGAAGGAGAGGATCCAACACAGACAAACTGCCACATATGCCCTCCTCTGGGTCACTATGGTGCTGTACCTGAGCAGGGTTATTGGAGAAGAAATGAAGACAGATTTTTCAATCACCCAAATGCACACATGCACACTACTGGATTCGTATTTCTTTGAACAAATGCTGGGTGCCCACAAGTGCCAGCTTTTGACATCAAGATCCAACTGATAAACAAAAAGTGGCATGGGCGACTGCCAAAATCCCTTAACAAACGATGCCTATGTCAATTATTTTGTCAGACAGGGACATTTCAATTTGCTTAAAAGCCTTTGATGTCCAGCCCGTTGATTTGCATTGAACAGGCAACGATATATGGCGCCATGTCAGACATCAACACTGAAAACCACCTCCTCTTGATTGACTCTCTGATGCTAAAAGCAACAGTAGGATCAGAGACTATTACTACTATAATTATGTGTTCTTTAATAATACTGAGGCAACTTTAGAAAGTAGGATTATCGGAAAATTAATTTAATTGTTTGAGAAAGTTCAATTCAGTGACTGTCACCAACATGTCGGTCCTGAGAGCAATCTAAGACAATATTGTAATTTCGGGTAATATAAATAAAAGTTACTTGACTTGATTTGACTCGATGGGAAGAGATACATGGCGTGTAATGCGGTATCTAATTGTAGTGAAATCAGGCTAATGAATAAATAATACTTATGTCAACAGCATATTTCAGAGTAGGCATAGTTTGGATCATAGTTTATTTTTAGCAAGAAAGCTGCAGTTCATTGGAACAGGAAATCACAATTATCTTGACATCCACTTCCTATTGCTCTCAGTTATGAATATTTTATTGTTCTTACCGTAAACAGAATGTGATATACTGATACTGTAATAGTTTTCTAGACAGTGTCATCACAACATTCATCACCCAACACTAATCTCTACTTTCTTTTAATCCGTTTATGTTTAAATCCTGAGAAAACCAAATTACACCTTCCAAAGGAAAGTGTAACTCACTGGTTTTACAACAGTTCCTCACCTGGTGGGAATCTTGACTCGCAGATATCGGTCGATGGCGATAGCCAGCAGGGAAAGGATGGAGCTCTGGGTGATGATCAGCAGCAGGCAGGAGAGGAAGAGGCAGGTGTAGAACTGAGTGTTAAATCCCAGACTGATGATAATAGCCAGAGGGATGACCAAAACCCCCACAGCGATGTCAGCCACGGCCAGAGACACGATGAAGCAGAAGGTGGTGTTACGGAGAGCCCGGTTCACACACACAACCAGCACCACCAGCACATTCCCCAGCACAGAGGCCATGGCAATAGCTGTCTCAATGGAGATGTACATCATGTCCACATGCTCCCGAGGCTTTATACCAGGAGAGGAAGACATCTTTACAATTCACAGATCTCGCTTACCTTTACTCAGATTGTCAAAAAATTAATTGGTTATTGAAACTTCTTGCCTCCATGTTGGGGTTTGCTTCATCAAAAACATCTTCCATTATGTATGTTCTCTAGCTGAAAAAAGTGTAATTTTCCTCTTTGCCACATTTACACAATGAGTGGCCCTCGTGCTCGTGAAGAGTTGTTGAATGATTAATCCTCAGCATGCTGTTGAAGCTCTGCACAGGACTGGGAACCAGGACTCTTCTACATCCTTACTCTATCTCTCTTACTCACTCTCTCACTAATCTGTAAATGCGAGTCATAAAATCGTGGGGAGGGACTTTGCTTTCTGCAGCAACCCTGCAGCATTAGTTTTTCTCACGTTAAGTGTGTGTGTGTGCGGTTTTGAGAGGAACTGTCATTTTATGTAATAACTGGCAGGATGCGTTTTGGCAAGGGTTTTAAATGTAGCAAGCATTCAAATGAAGATGGATGTGCGTTAGAGCTGATTTTATCTTATTAGAAATTTTCCCATATCAGCATGTCAGTGAATAACGAAAATGCGATGCCAAAGATATGTGTGAGTCAAAATTACATAGTTTGTAATTAGTAGCATGGAAGTGGTGTTTCTTAAAAAGAGTTAATAATTGTTTTAGTTTCACTGTCACAGTTTGCATTTAATTTTAATGAAACATCTCTTATTCTTTGTGTTGTTCTCCACATAATATAAGCCCAGCCTCTCTATAACTTGGACTCTGCAGGGTAAACTGCAGGTATGAATTAGATCCAAAAGTTCAATCACTTACTAAAACTTAATTTTATTGTCCATCCGAGCATGAAAACACTTTGGCAGCAAGTATCACTGAGCAAGCAATCACTGAGATGGTCTTCAGTTGCTTAAGGAAGCAGATTCAATGTCTGCCTATTCAGTCTGATCACTTTACTTTTTCTTTTTTTTTTTAAATAAAGCAATGACTCAGGATGTTGTTTTGGGACATTGCCTATAATCTCAGGCTCTGGTCTGTGCATTAGAGTGTTCATGAGCAGACACTGAATCAGTTTTATTAGGCCTCTGTCATCCCACATGCCTTCATTAGCTCAAGGGGGAGTCTACATGCATTATCACCTCTGGAAACACAATATCCATAACATGGAAACATATTGGTTCAGCACTCAAGATCAGCATTGTACTATATTTGTTGCACTTTTATTGTTCACCCATTTCTTTGTTGGGGTTTGCTTGTTTCTTTTTTCCCCCCTCTTGGGTCGATCCAGTAATGTAAAAAATCTTCTTTGTGGTAGTGTGGTTATATATTAAGAATTAATGTAAATTCTTCATTCTTCTGTACTGTCGATTATTGATTGTCAACTGTCAATATCTAACCCTATGAAATTGCTACTGATTAAAACATTTTGTAGACTTGTAGTATATATGGTCCCAGCATACCACACAAAAATAAGTTATTTTGTTTTTTTATTTGGCCTATATAAGGCCATATTAGTGTCTCTTTGAATTAGCAAGTGCACCATCTTAAGAACATATACATATACCGTAGACCAGGGCTTCTCAACCTTTTGTAACTTAAGGCCCACTTCTGATTGTTAAAAAAAGCCAGAGGACCACCTTCCAAAATAAATGGGGAAAACAACACAACATCCCGGGTGCTTTGTATTTAAGTGTCTCTGGCGCTTCGATGGTTTTAATGCCTCATTTGACAGGATTTCACACCACATTCAGCACACTGTGCTATCTGCTTAGCATCACTGCCTGCCATTATGAATCCAAATTTAAAGTATTCAGGCTCATATTTCCCCACAGGAAAGGGTTGTCTCCCACATCACTTTTTTGTTTATAAAACCCCAATCCATTTTGTGTCACTGCATCTGAGGGAATGTTAGCTAGCTAACAGTGGCAAAACATGTTTATCTCTACCTGATGATGTAAAATTATGCATTTTAATTTGACTTTTATGTGAATCCTTGAGCACATTTAGACATAAAAAGAACTAGCTTTGTAAATTACCCCTCAAATTCTTTATTTATTTTAATCTAACCATGTGGCAATACCACTGCCTCCACGGCCCGCAGGTTGAGAATAAGAATACATCATAATTTCTTCCACTGATATTGCACCGCACAACACATCATTATCAATAAACAGAAGTAATGAATTTGATTATCTCCTTACAGGGATCCGCTTGCGCATGCATGGATTACATGACAGTAAAGCTTCTATTACCGGTTCCAATTAACAAAATTATTCTAAACATCCTCAGCGAGCTTCCCAGCGTAATGTAGAATTTATTTCACTCTGACATAATGACTCCGCTGCTATGCTGTCTCTGTTTGTGTCTATATTAATTGGTCAACCACAGCAGTTTTCCAAAAGGATAGACGTGTTCAAATGAATAAGCTGAATGGAGTGCAATCAAAAATAAACAGGGAGTGGATTTGAATATTAATTTTACAGAGCAGCTCCCTCTACAGCAGTGAACGGCACTAATGAGATAAAGCCTCCTTTGCACCAGTCAGAGGACGTTCTATGTTGTTTGTTTGTTTCGTGTCTCTCAATTCGTTCTTGTTGGTTCATTTGAACATTTAACTATTATATGTTTTAAACAAGGTGCAGTTCAAGGAAATGGATTTACATAAAGTGGTTATTTTTGCAGACTGACTCTTTAGTCATTTTACCTGTTAAAGCTGTGACAGGATAGGAGGATAGGAAAATTTGATGCAAAAGAGCAAATAATGACACCACAGGTGACAATGTGACAGTGTACCCTCACAGGTAAATTATGATTAAATTAGCTATAACACATGACAAGATGTCCTGATAAGCAAATGATAGACATGGCAGGGTTGAAGATGTACATAGTTCAAAACTGTTTCCTGCATGCACTCCACTGTTTTCATTATTTATGTCAGCTCAGATGACCTCTTTCCACCAAATTAGCTCTGGTTTTTGAACTGGTTCCATTCAGGATTCTTGGAACCTTGGTGCTACCGAGAGAACCGGCCCACGTTTCCACCAGTTTTGAGCAGAACCATTGTAATCAAAGATGTGTCATCAACGGAGGACATTGCACAATGCACAGCAGAAGTAAACAGCAGTAGCAAGATGGCGGATCACATTGATTACCTGCAAGCTTTTGTTCTGTTGTTCTTTCCGACCTGTAGAATATGACACGCCCACTGATTTTGTCACAGTTCGCACTTCAGGTCAAGGAAAAACTGTTATTTTTTTTATTTCAGCTAGGAACCAACTTTTCAGGTTCCGAACCAATTTATTTTTAGTCAAAATGCTCTGAATCATTCAAAATTAGGCGCACAACCCCGAACGGAACCTGTAATAACATGGACACTTAACTGCCAGAGTAAAGTAATGCTGTTACATGTTATATTGGCTAACTTATTTTTGACGTTTTGACTTAAATTGGCTTCAGATTGGTTTTTTTTTTTATCTGAAAAAAGGCCCCTTATGTAGCTTTACTCCAACTGTTTCAGCAACTGTGGTCCAAAGATGGAAGGGGAATGTTTGTTAACGTATCACGAAATGCTTTGCCAAGTAACAGCAATAATATTGTTCTCCAATACTCGGACAGTATACAGTATTCTGCCCGGCAAGCATTTATCCATTACAGAAGTACTCGGAGAAACACGAATACCCGTCCCACCTTTTAACGTTACTCGTTTCAACGGAAGCCTCGTTGTAAAAGTTGTAACTTTTCAGCTAGCTTCACAGACTAGCTAGTAGGCAGCTAACCGTTATGCTAACACGGACACAATGCTAGCTGCACTCAATCCCCACCCTAAAAACATAAGTTCAAGAAGAAAGCAACAGGAGACAGAACATTTAGATTAAACTGTTTTTTGTGTTTGTGAAAATAACAGTCCACAACGAGTGTGTTTCCATTTTGAGAAGCTGAATGGACAAAGTGCACTTGATACGCATAATTTGCTGCAGTAATTTTGCCACTGGCATTAAAGTGGTTTTACTTCTCGCGTTCTGAAAGTACTTTTCACATATATCTCAGTAGTAACAATTTTATTTCTCTGGAGGATTTCTTTTTTTAAAATTATTTTATGATTTTTGTCAAAGGCCCCAGTATTCTCAACTGTCAACTGAGCCCCGCCTCCTCCATGTTAGCGGATGGGACATGGGCCAAACTGAAAAGTCAAAGTACACGTCAAATAAATTTTTCCCAAAGATGGTTTCTGTCATTTTAGGTAGTTCTTATCACACTGGTGTTTGTTCAAGTGTTCGTTTTTCTGATAAGTTTGGTTTTAATTAGTTATTTGATGCTATAAAAACGGGGTGTCACGTCATGATTGACAACTGTGAGTGTGCTCGCGATTGGCTCAGGCGGCTGTATAGTCTACTGCGCAGACTCTGGCAACTCTCACCGCGTGATCTTTCCTATAGTACCAACTGTAGGAATGAGAGGCGACTGCATTATGCTACTGAGAAAAAGTTCCTTTAGCCAGTCTTTATGTCAAAGCTGCACAAGAGTGGAACTGCCACAGAGAACTGAATATATTTTATTCCATTGGGGGAGAGACCTATAAAGACTGTTTAAAACATATACGTAGGAAAATTCAACCCAGGTCTCTGGTGTGATGGATGCATAAGTGTTTACTTGGTGCCACTTCTACTGCAGATTGGATTTAAGTATGCATGATGATTTTCATACATAAACAAACTCAAACAATGTTTTTTAAAAGCGAAGTAACAGGAAAGTACGTGTAATTTAGGCTCATATGATAACTTGGAAGAAAATATGTTGATATGATTTTGATTACTGAGATAATTTCCAGATATTCTGAAGTCTCATATGTAAGTCAGTAGCATTAATTTATGTAAGTTAATTGTGTGCATTAGATGACGCATATACCACCACCACTATAACCATGGCGCTGCATAAGTGAGAAAAAAAATCAAGAGAAGAGCACTCCTAGAGTTTAGATTAGTATCAGTGTGAGAGAAGTGGGGGTTATTTCTGCATTCAGTGCTTATAAGAAAACACTATGTCATATTGATGTTTTAAAAAATCTCTTTATTACTGCTCTGAATGCCCATACCCAGTTTGAAATCCAACACACACTGGAACTAATGTTAGCTCAGTAATATCAGCAACATAACTGAACAAAAATAGTCCGTAGTGAAAGTCACTGCAGTATGACAGAGGCCACTGTCCCTGTAAGAAATGAGGGGTTTTATAGTGACTTGTTGACCTTGATGTTTGCAGTGTGAATGTGGTTAACTTACCTTTCAGGCTCCAGGGTGGTAGTTTCAAAACAAGGAGTCCCTAACATGTTGACAAATGTCTGACAATAATCACAAAACTTTTAAATGTTTATGCAGCTAAGATTACTTAAAGCTGCTTATGTGAGCTCTTCAAAAGTATAAGAAAGCAGGCTATTTATCTGTAAACCAGTTCCATTTGTTGTCAGGAAGTTAGTCTAATTTCCTTCTGACAGAAGCAACATAAGGGCTCTTATCTTAGACATCTTTAAAGTCATCCATATAATCTATTGCAACAGCCTACAGTTAGATTTTTTTGTGACCCAGCATTAAGAGGTAAATGCTACCTTACAATGACAAGCAAATATGTTAAATAAGCTTGCAGAAAATTCAGATGCAAAGCATTACAACAGTGTGGCTAGGGACTTCCTCAAAAGTTTCACAAGATCGAGATGAATGATAAATGGCACAGCACACGTTCAGACTCGGACTCATATTCAGACACGCTACACCATTAACCATCTAACATTAGCAGGACTGGAAACACAATGGAAGTGGAAGGACTTATCTACACGTTGGTGGAGGTGCTCATTGCTGTTAGCTGCTGTCTTGGTAATATGTTGGTTATTTTGGCACTGTGGACCAGTAAAAGCATTCAACAACCTACCTTCTGCCTTATTGTCTGTCTGGCTGTGGCTGACTTTATGGTTGGCTGCGTGGCCATACCGTTGGCTGTGGTGGTGGACGGACGAGTAAAGACTTCATTCCACGGCTGTCTCTTCATCAGCTGTGTGGTCATCCTGTTGACCCTGGTCTCAGTTTTGTCTCTAACGGCTATTGCAGCGGACCGATTCCTCCGGGTGTATATCCCTCTCAGGTAAGATTAGGATGGTTTATTGTGCAGAGAAAGTAAAATAGCTCTCTGCAAATCACGGCTTTGAATCATTAGCTTTCCATTTGTATCCATTTTATGTCTTGCAACATTATTGATTACATCAATAATTACCTCTTTTCTCTTTAGGTACAAAAGGTCTGTAACACGGAGACATTCTTGGCTTGTGGTAGCAGCATGTTGGCTTGTTGCAATACCACTGAGTTTTGCTCCCATGCTTGGATGGTACAACCATGAAACCTTGTCTAACTCAGTCAACTCTACTATTGTCTGCCAGTTTATATCAGTGATCCCCATGTCATACCTGGTTTACTTCAACTTTTTTCTCTGCACCATGACACCTCTGTTGGGGATGACTGTATTGTACGGCTACATTTTCTGCACCATTCGAGGAAACCTTCGGGAGAAACCAGGCAATGGTTTCCAAAATCAGTCTCAGAACTACCTAAGGAAAGAGAAACAGCTGGCAGCATCTCTGTCTCTGGTCTTGGCTCTGTTTGCCCTGTCCTGGCTCCCTCTCCACATAATGAACTGCATTGTTTACTTTGGTGAGCCGACTGATGTACCAGAAATAGCTTTCTATGTTGGCATCCTGTTTTCTCATGCTAACTCAGCTGTAAACCCAGTTGTGTATGCGTTCAAAATACAAAAGATCAAGACAGGATACCTGAACATCTGGAGACGGTATGTTGCATGTGGAGAAGAAAATCAAGCATCTCAGACAAGCCAGACAACAGACAACAATCTCAGCAGTAACATTAACAGTGTGGCCAAAAATGAGTGAGGGAATATTTTCTTGTTTGTGTGCTTCTTTGTTCCTAAGGACCAAGTTTGATTGACTGTTGAGCATAATTAAACATAGTAAAATATATTAACATTGTGTGAAAGGTCAAGAAAATCAGTTATGTGGAGTGTATTAAAATCCAAAAGCTACATTTCAGTGGATGAAGATGATATTCTGTATATTATATATATATATACAGTACACAAGACATGTTCACTGAAAGATCTGTTATCTGCTACGTTCAGGAAGCCGTGTGTGTTTGTGTGTCCTGTATGTGAAGTTGAGCATGTATGTGTGTCTGTGTGTATTGTGAAAACTGTCTTGCAGAGGGAAAGGGCAACTTCTACTTATCTTGTTTTAGCTTCGCACCAAGTTTCATATCACTGTTATTGTTCTGTTTCTGTTCAAGTTCCACTTCTTTTTGTTAGTTTCAACAGAAGCAGTTTCAGAAATAACCTTCACTATCTTTGAAAAAATACTTCTTACACTAGACGTACATAAACCAGGTCTGTCCACATTAAGTGACAGGGTTCGTACAAAGTCTTGAAAGTTTGGAAAATGCTTCATTTTAACCGTTATGTTTTCAAGGTTAGGAATATGCTTGAATTTGAATATACTCCTTGAAAAATGCTTGATTTTCAACATAATCGGGTGTTTCATCTACAAAATCACTAATGTAAACTGAACATCTTTTAATATTTCAAATGAAATGATCCCGTCATCATATTTGTTTGTTGTCTCCTGGCATTTATAGTAACAATTTAGAGGAAATGTTTGGTTTAGGTACCTTGAAAGTGCTTGAATTTTACTCCTAAAAAAGCTGTACAATGAATTCAGACATCTTAAGCATTAGTAAAATCATTACTTTGGGGACATGCATTGTACTGCTTGTACACTTGACCAGAAAAATAGAAACCCGTGTACAATGTAATATAATCCAACAGAACAGCCCTGCAACAAGTTATCTTTTTAAACTTGTTGAGACTGTAATTTTGTAAATCCTAAAACCTGTTAATGTTATTAAAATGGCTACTATTGGCAATGTACATTGCATTTTTTGATTGTTTTTATTTTTGTAATTTTCTTATGAAGTACAGTGACACAACGAGATATTTGCAGTGCACCCAAACATAAAAAAGACACCAAACCTTCAGCTTCTCAGAATAAAATACGTACAGTATGTCCTGAGTCACCATTTTGTACCAGCTTTTAACAAACATTTGTTGACACGACAGGACAGGCACTGACATAGATTTAATTCAACTTTTTCTTTGACTCATCAATATTATTATGCTGTTGTGTGTTTTTATGTTTTTTGTTTGTCTTAAGTTCTTTATTTCAGTCGGTTCCTCATTATTATTTCCGTAGGTACTGTAGTTTTAGATCTGTTATTAGATGTTTACAGGCTTGTGGTTAGTTGTGACAGCTAAGCCCTTTGCTTCATTTCCTCACTTTAAGAATCGATATGCAGCTCTGTTTTCTTCTGTACATACAGTATGTGATGTCTCTGAAGTCAGATTAAACTTGTGTTTATGAATACAGTCTTTTAGTGAGTGTTTACTTCCGGTCTGCTGTAAACAGCAACTCTCCATGCAACTAAATGTGATAGGACACAATGTTTTATTAGCAAAACCTTAAACCACAATGTCTCATTTCCTATTTCTGCATGGGTAAGACTGTAGTACGTTTGGCAGAACTATCTGTCAGCAATTAAACTAATATCAATCTATTATCAATCCTCCCATATGACTCTGGGTATGAAACAGCCATGCATTTCCAAAGTGTATTCTTTGAATGAAATTGCTGCAAGCCCAACATGAAGTCTATAAGTTGCTCACTTTTACGAGACCATACGGCTTAATAATTAACTTTTTACACAAATAGTGAATGCTTACAACTTTTTCACCAATGCATCAGATTCAGTAACAATCACACTGAACTGTCACAATTCTAAACTGCCTTGTCAAAGCAGAAGGGAATCAAATTTAGTTTATTTTCTTTATCTATCTGACAGACCAATGTATCTGATAAACATCACTTGCCATCCAGTTACAAAGAAGTTCTTAAAATAATACTTAATATAATACTGCTCCCGCACTGGTGTAGGTTTTTATTTAATTTAAATGATTAGCATTATAACTCATTTATGGTCATATTTTATTAAGTGTGTCACAGATTTCATACATGAAACAAAGTAAAATATTGACTTAAGTTTAAGTATATTGTATCTGCCATCAAATACCATCGGCATGTGATGTTTTTTCCAGAAAACAAAATGTCACACTTTGATGTGGTTATTCTAGGCCACAAAAATTACATAAAACCTAAATACACAATAGTAGTGATAATAAATTAAACAATCCAAATGACACAAAACAATCAACATCAACAAGAACATACACACATAGCACCGGTTTTACTGGATAATCCAGCAGTGGCCATGAAATGAACTTTATTTATGGGTTTATTGCAGCTGGTGATTGTTTAACATACACTTAATGAACTGTCAAACAAATTGGAGTCTGAAGAGTGCACTTTTGGTTTGATGAGTAATTCTGTCAAGACTGCTGAGGCTGAGATTATCAGCGCTGCAAACTGTGTTTTACCAGTGTTTTTGGATTATTTTGATTGGTTGGTGAATCCCCATTAAATGTGCGCCGTCAAAATATGGATTCAAAGTTCATTGTTTTTCTGTTTTTACAAAACATGATACAATTTGACACATTACTTGCAGCCCAATACTGACTATAAGTCTGCCTCTAACTTCTGCTTTTAGTGTTTAAATGCTTTATGAATTACTCTTAGACCAAAAAGTTAGGATTGTCACAGCCCTTATTTCTCCTAACTCCACCAGTTAGGAGCTACTTTTAGCATTAGGATGTTTTGTGAATATGGCCTCAGATACACAAAATAGAGGTCCCAAAGCTTAGATAATTTCCAGAGTGATGTTACTTTGGCCACAAGATGGCATCAGAATGTCTCCTTCACCACTCGGTCAGTGTGAGTGAGCTTCATTCCAAGCACTCATTGTACCTCTCAAGGAAGGTAATAGACTGTATAGTTATCACCTGAGTAGGATTTACTCCATCCCACAAACTATACAACCTACTACCTCACCTTGCTAGGCTCAACTTCAGCCACCAATGAATATCCTTAAAAAGAAGACTTCACTCAATATGTACCAACTTCAATACATGTTGTTGGAATACATCAGTTCCACCATTGTGTCTGGTAAATATATAAAGCCTTTGTTGTGTCTGCAATCTCCTGCCCAGAGGTAAGGGATGGGTTATCTATTTTACTCAGTCCACGAGTTCCTTCATCCATGGAGCTTCCCGTGTGCATACAGGCTTCGGCATCACAGCAGATCATCCTGTCTCCTTAGGAAAGACAGTAGATTGTATAGTTATCTCAGAGGGAGGACCCGAACCCCAAAACTATTCAATCTACTACCTCAGCCTTAAGGACAGATACTTTTGCGGGTAGCAGTGGAAACTTGTCAGTCGAACTGTGAGACAAAAATAAAGAGAGAATATGTGAGTTTCTACATCCACCTGTGGCAAACAATGGTTGAAAAATATTTTTTAGTCTGCGCAGAGGCCAAGATGTGAAGGTTTTACCACATCTAGTCATTTCAGATTGTGTTTAGTACTTAGATTTTAGTTTACAGAAAAATCTAAGTAGACTTTCAAATAATTTCCTCTTTCTTTTTGTTTTAAACTACTGCAATTGCATCCAAAATAATAGTAAAAACATGCACACCGTTAAACCCAATTATTCAAATGACTCCCCCTGCCATGGAATGAGAGAGTCTGGTAACAGTTTTATCAGGAATTACCTTCTAGGAGCAATTTCCTCTTTAGACTCACCACATTGTAGCCTGAGTTGTAAAATCAAGACTTGGTTCACCAGGCTTACAACCAGCCTGACGGTGCTACTGTGTTTAAATAAGCGATATACAGTATCTGACTACTTGCATTGGTCAGCGCAAATGTATTTGGCCAGTGTTTATGAACGACAGGCGAAGGACACGCTGAACATTAGCATACACTGGAAATGTACAAAAGAAATGCTGCTTTCTTAATGACCTGCACATTAAAGACAAAATACACTCATGTCATCACAGAAAGCGGCACATAATGAAGGGTAGCTGTGCCAAGAATTAGTACCTATTTTACTCTAAAACTTGGCTTGAGTATTTTCAGCATTTCCCAAAAGACAGAAAAAAATAGCTCAGTTTGAGCACGTCTTCCTCCAGTTCAATCCCTTCTGTCTCTACAACCAGAAACCAATGCAAAGCAAAGGAAGAAAGATGGAAAATGGCAGTACCTCGACCATTTTATGGAGTTGTTTGGCACCCGCACCCAACATCTGCGGTGCAACCTGTTAACTTCTGCCTCCTCCTTCCAGTCCCTATCCATAAGATAGTGTATTTTCCCCAAATACTGGTATAGGGGATGTTGAGACTGACTTTAGGAATTGGTCGTTCATAGATTATTTCAGAGTTGAATGTTGCTGATTCACAAATGCGTGCCTAGAAATCCTGCTAGTGATTTTTGTTTTTGCTCGAGATGTTTTAATAGAGGAGCTGAAAGTTTGACTTTTTTGCTCAGTTTGAAAGCCACTTCAAGTCCATTGAAAAAGGAGTCTGTTTACTGTGCCAGCTAGAGTCTAGGACACAAGCTGGGCAGAGCTGTCTGGGCCCCGACAGAGCCATACTTTGGCTAGGCTGACTGAGCCCAGACACTGTTATGGTAGACGCCGATGGTCAACCCATGCAACGGCTAAGACACTTTGCATAAATTAGCATGTGAACCATGGTTGTTGAAAAGCGGCTGGGCAGTTCATTAACATTCTGAATTCCTCTTTGGCCTAATTAATGTCGACAGTGATTGAAATGTTTTGGCAGGCTGTGCGGCTGTGGTGCCAGGGCATGCTCATCGGGCCAGAATGAAAAGGCATAAGGGCATCAGAGAGCGGGAGGCCTTAATTGAGATGTTGAATTAATTAGACGGTAAATGGTATCAAACTCTTCTAACTGGCTGGCTGGCCCGTGGAGTGAAAGCAGGAGTGGATTCAACTTTTTACACAAGAAAAGTTGTGTGGACTACAAACACAATGTGTTGTGGTGATTGTGTGGTTCTCTGGTGAAACACTGATAACTTCTGGGATCATTTATTGGTAGGATTGACACCTGCTCATCCATCTAGAGTAATTAAAAACTATGACTTGTTAAAGCTTACACCACAATATGGACAGAGTCAGTACAACTCAAAAGTAGCTTTTTCATTTTCGTTTTCTTACTGTAAAGGGAAAAGAATTAACATGCTCTTTGCTTCTCTTCTGCTCTATTCAGTCAACACACACCATCACCACATTGCATAATCTAACATGATGTGACTCGTATCTCTGTTTCTCAGAATAATCCCATTTTAAAACTAAGTGTTCACATTGTTCCATTAAATTATCATCAGTCAGTCTGGTTAAAACATCCGTCCTATTAGTTGTGATTCACAAGCAGAATACATTTCTCAACCACAGGCCAGTGAGGCATGCAAACAGGAACACTTTGATTTTCTTACCTTGGTTGTTCCCAAATATCCTGTTTGTTATTGTGCATCAACTTTTTTTTTAACAAAAACTATACTAGAAGTAAACACCAATTAGCACCTCCATTACAAACCAAGAACTAAAGCAAATGTTTCTCTTTTTTTAAATTTCTTTTTATTTTTACACCCGGAAGTGGTGGTTTGACTTTCACAGTCTATCCCCAAGCTGCCGATGATAGGAAAATGGCTGCTCTGTGGCAGAGCATAACAGCGAAGGAATAGTGTTATGAATCCATGACCTTCATCTAAGACTCAGAACAATCAACATGCCAGTCAACATATTCACTGTTGCTTCAGATAAACGCTCAACTTATTAAAGAAATCCGTGTTGTCAAATGGCCAGTTGCCGAACAAACTGAGAATTTAGTAGACGAAGGCACAAAAAAAAATACCCATTACAAGTTGGCGTTGGTCCATGATGATCGACGGAATACGTGGGACGACTGTGAGGGAAAAGACTGAGGTTGGTTCTCTTATGCGGCTCTCTCCAATATTTGGTGCCAAGAAATGGGCATTGTCTGCGTGCCAAGCTGAATCTCAATGAGACAAAAAGGGGGTGATGTCGTGGATGCAGCATGGCAGAACCCACCACTGAGGGGGGAGGAGAGTATTGGCAGCCAATGAGAGGATGCCATGTCAGAAAGGGGGTATGACACCACACAATAAGGTAGGGTGGCATAGCTCGCTGCCAGTTGCTCAGTGTAGTGTCCGTGCCATGTGAGCTAGGTGTTCACACATCTAGAGAACGGTCCATTGTTCCATAAGCAGACTTTGTCCATATGTTGGACAAGTGGTTATGTTTTGTATGAATCTGAGGTTTCAGTTGAATCTTATCATCTGTGATGCACCCTGTAAGTCTAAACTCCAGTAAGTCTGAGTTTACATCCATCTGGCAGGCCAACTCAGTCCGCCATACATCTTCACTTGCGGTAACTGTCTTGACGTCTTTATTTAGAACATAATTTCTAAATGAACTGTAATTTCAATGGAGCATATAAATAACTGAGCTATCCTCTATATTTTCTCACAAAAAGTACTTGCAAATTGAATCCAGAAGACTCATTCGAGTCTGCCTATATATACACTGATTGACAATGAGTACATTCAAGTTATAGTATAAACTCTGAATTTTAATGTGTGGAGCCAATCAGCAGACAGTTACAGTGTTATCCTCGTGGAAAATCAGGTGTTTCAACTGTTGAATCAGTTGGTGAATTTTTCAGTTTTCTTGTTTGTTTGTTTTTTTTTGGAGATATCAGGTACTGCAGGGAACTTACAATTATTAAAATGACATGACATGACATGAAGTCATTTGTTCTGTTTTAAATTCCCTCTTTATTTTTGCCATGTTCCTGTTTACTCTCTAATCTCTTTTTTCAACATTTATTTCCAAAACTACATTTTCTTTTTAAGGACTGGATGAGCACTTTTAAAACCTTAAATCTTAGGAGTTTGGGGGAAAGACTAAAAATTCGAAACCATTCGTAATTCGGGACAATACTGTCATATCTCTAATGTTAGCAACTGTTGTCTAGTCTGCACCAGTGGCCCACAACCTTTTTTTGCTAGTGAACCTTTAACAAGAAGCAATATATACTTAGTCATGCAACCTGTGACAAGGAGCGGAGTTGTGAGCAGGTCAATCAAAGAGTGATTTTTCATTCTCAGATTGTTTGATTTTGTGTAGCAGAATTTTGTTATTTCTTATTTCCTACCCCAGTAATCATCTCGCGACCCCTTAGATTAATCTGTCCCCTTGTGGGGCTCCAGACCCCAGGTTGGGAACCACTGGACTACACACTCTTCAGCCAGAGTTACCATGCCACTTTTACAGTAAGATCACACACTTCTGCCACTGCTACTTAATGCTTGTTAAACAAAGGGTGATGTACAAACATGAAATACCCCTACTACACCAAAGGTGGTGGGCATTCACTACATTAAAATATATTTTTTACTTGCAATGAGTGTCATGTGGGTTGACAACATAGTACTACTTTTGGAACTTTTATTATTGGACAAAGTACAAGAGAAAGTATTAAAATATTAGCTAAAATCCATGTCTATTGACTGCATAATGTTCTCTGCTGTAGTTGTCTGTGATCAGCAGTTGTGCTGTGTCTGTCACAGTTTACTTTTTAATACATTTAGCATCACGGTATCTAAAATGCTACTAATATAATTGTCAATTATAATTATGTTAACTGTTATTTTATTGTATTCTGTTCAAAGTACAATGTATCAGAAGGGGATGCTACTACAAAAATACATTTTTGTTTTTTTTAAAGCATATTGATGATGATTTGAATTACTGTACACAGTATTTTTGTAACACTCATTATCCTGAGGGGCAATTGAGCTTTAATTGGAGATTCTGGACTAAAATAACATTTTACACTACTGCTAAGGCTGGTGCTGATGACTTGTACTAAATATTTTCATATTATGTGAAGTGTTTTTAAGTGCTTTATTGTGGGTTTGTTTATTGCATGGTGTTTTATTAGAGTGATGAGGCCAGAAGACTGTTGTTTGTGGTATATATTTTGTTACAAGCTGTGTACGTTTCCTGTCTGTGGCCTGTATGTCACATCCATATTCTGCTGTATTAACCACTCAGTGAAGTACGACAGATGGATCTTTAGCATACACACAATGAAATATTCTCAAGAGACCAGGGTGAAAAAAAGTCTCTGCAAGTACTTTTTATGGTTTGTTTTAGTCAAAGTTATCAGGAGAGGGTTTGAAAGTTTGTACAGTGAACTATTGTCATACGTGGCTCTATCCTGTCACGGGAAACCTGCCAATCTAATATTCCATTCAGGTTAAAGCAAATGCTGGGACACTGGTGGAACATCTGGACCTTCCAGATGTTATTCTTAAGATGGATCTCTCATGGCTCAAGTGGTAGTTTATGTAAAACGGCCGTAGTCAAAAAAGTCAGATCAAATGCTGTTTATAGTCCGTGAATACGTTTTGCTAACAAACAGGAAGAGCTGAAAGTGTGTATGCTGTATGACCTGATAAAAGCAACAACCCAAAAAAAAGAGAGAGACTTTGATCCTGGTAACCACAGAGTCACTCTAGCCATGGGGAGGAGAGAAACGCAAATAGCAGAGGATATGGCTTTCCAAACAACATGTCATCAAGCAGCATAGCAAGTTCATCTGAGGAGAGCTGTGGGGGAGGAGGAAATAAGTTCATTTTCTCTCTGTTTGCCCATCCTCCCTGCGTCCTCCCCCTTTTTTTTCTTCATTCACCCCATCTGTACAGTACAGTATGCCATAATCTGTCGTTATCACACACTCAAAAACACGAACCCAAAAGCTGACTCGACTGTATGGAAACAAAACCCCACACACAACTGCACACCAAGTAGCATGTGCCAAAATGTTTACACAGTCAGTTCGTAATAACTCTGCTTCATATAAGAGTGTAATCTGTAAAGTAAAAAAACGCAGTTGTTTTTGGAAATGTAACTAATTTTAATATTGGGGTTTTTTTTTTAGCTTTCGTGCTTCTTGTGGTTAAAAAAAACCCCCAAGTAAACCGAAAAGGCTTGATCTGAAACCGAGATCCAGCAACTTTACAATACAAGCCCCTTCATGTATAGAACAATGCTTGCAACAGAGGGATCTGGTTCATACTGGTTTGTGAACAGGTCTATTAAACAGCAGCATTTGAGAACACTTCAGAAAATGATATGATTTGCCTGTATGATATACAAACCACATACTTATTCTACACATGTGTGTTTCTTTTTCGTTTTGTGGTAAAATACATGGCGAACAGTAGCCACAGTGTAGTTGAAGGATATTTTATGTTGCCTCTGGTGCAGATTTCTCGCACCTACGTAGCAATCCTGAAACACAGAAACCAAAATGTTTAATAAAAAGGTCTAAATGCCTTTTATCTCTGAGAACTTCCTGTTTGAAACTTAATAGCTTTTGATGGGGTGAAATTTGTTTGTTCAAGCCACTGGAGTTGTTGTGTCTTTAGGCTCCGACTTGCTGTAAATTATACTTAAATGTTGCTTTTTTATTACAACCTTGTGCTTTAACAGGCAGTAACACAACTACTAAAATGTCTTTTCACTCATGTGTTTTATCGAACAGTGCTATGTAAACAGACTGCTCATTTCAGTAACTATATACAAATGCTTGGCTCATTATTTCTTAATGCATTTAACCTAAGAAACAACATTATTTAAAACAAAATCCCGGTGGGTCTCAATTGAACAGAAACGGTGGAGATTTAGGGATTGTGTTCGGTGCAAGCAAAGCAGACACGTGTACAGTGTGGAAGGTGACAGTAAAAGAAGTGTAAAAGTGCAACAGAAACAAATAAAGGGAGAAATCAGTACAAACAGGAATATTAAGGCCCAAACAGAAGCAGAATCAAAAATGAGAAATACCTGGAGGTGAGTTTTTTGTACAGGTCAGGCTAGTGTTCACCCGCAGAGAATTAGGCCGTGGTGGCGGTGGGAAAAAAAAAAAGGTGGGTTAGAAAGGAGACAAGAATGCATTTCTACATCCCTCTCTTTCGCCTGCAAGACGAAGGAAAGGCTGAGTAGTGTACCAGCAAGCAACCCCACTTGAACAGGGGCTGGGGCTTGAGAGCAGTTTCTGGGCCATGCCCTCCTCTCTCCCTGCCCACTTTTGCCCCGCTGCCAAGAGGGAAAGACAGCAAGGAGAAAGGGAGGCAAGAAAATAAATCATGAAGTCACAAAATTGTGCTTACATGCTCCTACTAAAGATATGAAATCCACCCGGAAAACGCAAAAAAAGTAAACAGAGTTTTGCTTTGAGGCGAAGTTGCAGAGTGAGTTAACTAGCCACATAAAGGGGAGCCGTCACATGAACTGTAGATTATGTGTCATCAAATAGACAGCTCACTTGACTGTAGGATTAGGGGCTGGGGGGGACAGACAGAGAAATAAGCTCAGGAAAAGAAATCAGAAATGAGTACTTACATGCTGTCTTGTAAGAAAGCCAAAAGGTTTGACAGATTTATCTACAGTTGGCCAAACAATTCAGTGCCAGATATTCCTGAAGCATTTCAGAGCAAATGAGTTAAAGGCTTCTCTCAGAGCCGTGCAGTAAAGCCTTTTGTCAGCAGTTGGCATCATTCCCAGGTAGTACATGCCTCATAGTTCCCATTTTCGGTAGTCACTGCGGACGTCTTTAGTTGTTCTGCACCTGCCTGTGTTTTAATTCGGATTTGTTGCAGAGTCGATAGAAAAGAATGGTAACCACTGAGGTTTTGATTTAATTTGATTGTACTACTGAATGGAAACCAGTGTTTACTGTCAACATAACAAACCAAACGAGTGGTCTGGGATGTTTACCACAATACATCCTCAAGTAACAAAATGTGTCATGGTGCTCTGAAGCGAAAATAAGGGCAAGCGAAGGGTCAATCTCTGGGAACGAGCGAATCCAAAGATAATGTTTTCCATGGACCATCACCAAGAAATGAAAAACACAAAAATAATCCAATGTGCGAGTCCTGAATAGGGCACAACGCTTTAATTGTCAAATGTGTCCACGCCACAGAGTGCCATGGACACACATCAGTATCTTTCTTCAGGCAATATCCAAGACAGCTTCCTGTGTGACGTCACTGACTCTTCATTTTTTAAAGCAATTATTTCCATGCATATACTTTAAATCCTTTCTCTCCTCATGCAGTCTTCTTTCCAGAACATTTCTGTACATATTCTCGGACGAATTTGTAGTTTAAATGAACAAAAAAAGCAAGCATGACTCATTGTGCTGACATCTCAGGCAGGTCGAAGAAGAGGAGATAAGAGGAGAGGAGCTACAAATCCCCTTTACCTATCTTAACTCTGTGTCTTTCTCTTCCTGCTCGCGAACACTGAGCTTGTAAAAGTTTCAGCTGCAAGGGCCAGCCTCCATTGGCACAGTTTCAAAAGAGCACTGCCTGTTTCAAAAAACGCGGAGGGGACAAGTCTGCGAGGGGAGTGCTGGCTCTTTGCACTCTCTCTCCCGCCACCCTCTCTCTCTCTCTCTCTGTCGGAGACTCAGGGCAGTGACCGCTCTCAGGACTTTTACTCTCTGCTCTCAGGGCAATGCCAGCTCGGGCCAGCTCAGTCGTAAAGGCATCTGTTCATCTGTTAGAGATCCAAGGTAGTCTGGATCGCTCTGGAGAGGCTGGTCTCTATCACAGACACCCAGAGAATAGGAAATGCAAGCTGCAGCACAATTTCCTGGATACTTTGCCCTCCATTTCAGATGTGTGTCAAGCTCTCACGAGGCTCAGCGGTGCTTGTGTTACAGTTCACACAAGGTTCTGGCTGCTTTGCCTTTATTTCTGCTCTGAGTGGCTCAGGGATTCTCATCTAACTTTCCACGTTGCTTCCTTCTCTACACTTTATGGCGGCCCAGATGTGCTATTTTTCTATTGCCATGTTATTCCCTGCAACATTTGCACTGAATATTTTACGGAAGGATGCACTCAATGATAGAAAGTGCGCAAAAGTAGGTTTATGTTCACACTTAGAAAAACAACCAATGATTTCACAAACACAAGGTAATTTAATATTCTTAGTGTTATGTTCATATTGCACGAGTAAGCTCTTCCTCTTATGGTGTGCTCGCTTTATTGTAAAGCCTCTCAGTGCAGGTATCATATGGAGGTTACAGTGTACAGCCAGGGGCAGACAGGAAGGAGATCTGTGTTAAATAGTATTTGCCAACACTTTTATGTTTTTCTTACCCCACTGTGCCCAAAAGTTAAATAATAACAGGACTGATTGTTTGACATTTTACCACCTACAGTACAGTACAAAGTGAAATCAAAAATTATTTAACATACTGAAATGAGAGTGAGACCGTCTTTGTTATCTGTTCCCTGCCGGACTAAAAGCTCTGCAAAGTTGTAAAACTACCGTTGTCTCTACTCCAGAAACACACTAACTCTATGCAATGGGAAAAGTGTAAAGATTACATAACCTACTGTAAGCTGTAAAAATGATGAGAAACAACTGTTTCTTCTCAGAGCTTATAAAAACACAGTTGTCTTTGCAATTTACGGTAAGCTGCATACTGTACATGCAGCAAGCTGCCAAAAACACCTCACGTTATGTGAAAACATGCCCTTCAGCTGTTTGATACAACACTGTGCATTAATTACTACAACATTATCAGATCTTGACTTGATCCTCATATCACAAAAATCCTCAGATTATCAGTATGCTCTTATGCAGCTCATCTGTCACACTTCTTCACACTTAATATCATGTGTACATGTGCGTGACAGTGTACATGCATATGTGCAGTGCATTCCTCTGAACATCTGTATGCATCTGTGTAGGTGTACTTTTGGGGGTTGAGTTGGCCTTAATAGTCTCTATGGCGCCAGTGTCTGAGGACTCTATCTCTCCACTGGGACCATCCAGTTGAGAGTCTGCTTACAATACAGCAGTGATGTCCTCACCACTGACTGTGCATTGTGCACATCATTGTGTATTTCAATGGCCTCTCCTCCAGTTTAGCCCTCTTATGGGTCAATAAGGGCAAGTAATGCACTACGTGTTGTATAGCCATAATATGATCCCCTATTATCTTGCTGGGAAGATTTTATTAACAAGGAAGAGAGTGAGTGAAGGAGTGTTCTCGATTTGCTTTTTATTCGATTTGGCACATTGCTGCTCGAGCCTTTATGGTGAACTTTTGTTTCAGCTTTGTCTCTTATCTTCTCACCAAGCCAACCCCAGTGGTCCAGTGAAGACCACATGTGTACAAATAAAGAGATCATTTTGTGTTGAGAGGAATAGAAACTTGATACATTAGCTCCTGTGACAGTAGCAGAAAATTGTAATACAGGTTTACAAAGTGGGAAACTCTGGGACCCTTCAGAGGCACTACACATACTCAAGTATAAGCAAGTATAAGTGAAGTCGTTTAATTTAAGCATTACATTATTTATGTGAAGTTTTGATTAGACATTTCACTTGACCGGCTATACCTCACTGAAAAAGTACAATTGTTAAGTTTTGTTTTTACCAAATCATATCCATTGGTCAAACTGAGTTCAGAGGTCTTAAATATGTCAGTATTGGTAATTGGTCATTCATCTAGTGTCACCAGCAGGTTAAAATTTCCAGTCAGTTTATGACCAAATTCTCATCAGCCTCAGTATTTTGCAATTAATGCAAACATAGCATGCTACAGTAACAGTAAATGTCAACATATGAACATCCACTCACTGACTATATGCCATACAGAGCCATACAGGAAAGAACAATATGAGTATAAATGTTGTGATACTGTGTATGTATATAACATTTTTAAATTCTTTATTATCAGGTGATATTATTATGTGTTCTGTAAAATTGGAAAGTGAAAAATTGTTGTTGCTAATGCTTCATTCAGACGCCCGTGACTTCTAACGATGAAGTGATGGCCAGTAGCTCTCAGTTGGACTGGATTAGTCTGGGCGCTAACTTTTGTTTTTTGATCAAGTTGAGTCCAGAGATAACAAATGGAGCTTGTAACTTTTAATTTTTTCATAGTAAACCTTTGAAATGTCGGTACTGCCTTCTGATTATTTTATTTTATATAGTAATCTGCTTTTACACAGACTTTAACTTAGTTGTGGCACATTTTGGGAAACAGAAAATAGCACCGCTACACATGCTAACACGCTAACAGGCTAACATTGGTATTCCAATAGGTCAACATTAGCGAGCCTACAATTAGCGTGTTTAAAAATATCAAGATTTGTTTATATTATTAACATTATCTTAGCTGACATACACAAAGTACAGCTTATGAAAATTTAACAGAATCTGACAACGTAGGGCTGAGCCTGACAAGCTGAGTCTGACACCGACCCTTTTGATTCGATAGCCACACTTTCCTGTGGTGCCACCCTCAGGCCATAATGTACTTTTTTTCCGTACCAGTGATAAGAACCTAAGAATAGTAAACATGTCTCTTCATTTCTCAGGATGTGACCTTGTTGAATCAACAGTGTGAGACTGTGAGTTTCATTTTATCTACAACCCAAGAGACTATTTTTGCATCTTTCCATTTATAATGAATGGATGAGACCTCCTGCCATTGTCTTCTTTTCTACCCCTCCACCTTCCTTGAACAATCCTTCCTTTGGGAATAGATTCATTTACCCCTGATTTTCCTGTTTCGTCTTCATTGTTTGTCCTTCCTGAGATACGGGCCCTCTCTGAGTTGATGATTCACCCGGCTTTACAGTGCCACCGGGTTCATGTCCTCAGCAACGTGCTGTTTCAGCACTGAACCCATGGGTGAACTAAAATATCATCATCATACCCCCTCCTCAAACACAGGTCACTGCCACTGGAAGCTCTACCTTTATGTATTTAACATAATTCTTCCTGGCTTAGTGTTTGCACAACTGTTTTGAATGGTCCCTGTTTCACCATAACTTTGATTAATGTGTTTTCATTTCATTCAGGCTTGTTGTTACAGTTGTTGGTATAGGAAGAGCTGATTTTGCAGCCTCTCTGGTGTACTCCTGCTGCTTCTCATTGCTTCAACAATGTTTACCATCTTGCCCGCAGTAATAAAACACAACTGACATGAAAATGGATTGGAAACACAGTACATGGTGAGAAACACACCATAGTTTCTGTCCCTTTAAGATCTTGATGGCTTCTCCGCTGCTCCCTTGAGGTCGCTGGCCTTCCTTAGGCCGAGCGCCAACTGCCATGTTACTGTCAAGCATTTGCAGAAATGCCAGCAAAGCCATTAGTCTAGACCCTTTTCAACAGTCAGCAGACTGGACAGCGTGAGCAGCACAGTGATGCGGAGAGACAAAGGGTCTGGCCTTATAAAACTACACAACACATTACTTTTCCTTCTTTATGTGCTATCACATGTGTTATTGTTCACTTGAGCTGTGATTTCTCTCCTCCCATCTCCTCTTGTGAGCTCTGAAACTGCAACCAGACAGGACTGAGATTGGGTTTGAGGTTGTAGAAAACCACCTTTACGATGGATATTTATATATTTTTTTTAACTTTTTCAAACATTACCATTGAGGTTTAGTCAAGTCATTTTTAAAACATGAATTAAATTACAGTACCTCCATGTGCCCCCTGGTGCCTCACAGCTTCTTCTTGTGTTGTTTTTTTGTCTCTTGGGGTGCAGCAGCATCTGGTGGTTGACTGAGGAAATCACACTTTGTTTGTTATAGCATACTGTATTGACACTTCTTTTTGAATCTCTATTGATTTAGGGAAGTTCACATGCCATCATTTTTTTTTAGCATCATCCTGCTTCACACTCACACTGTTGTACACTTGGTCAAATACAGGCCACCAAGCTGCTCCATTGGAGCAAATGAAGATTATATTATTAAAGGCATTTTACCTGTAGCGGTTTATACCTGGATTTTTCCAGCTTGTTAGGCATTCAAACAAGAGACCGTCTGGCCATAAACCACCCTCTCTAATTCCAATGCTCTTGATGATTGTGCACTTTTATCCTGGTTTAGTTATACACACCGGAATTAAAACCCTAACCCATTTTGTTTAACCTGAATCTGTTTTACTTTCCCCCAGTAAAGTGAATTCACACATAAGCCATATCTCTTTTTTCTTGGGAACCTCCACAGCTTTTCTATGAAAATCCTAGAAATGCTCACAGATGGTGAGTAGCTGATTAGAGTAATCCCAGTTGAGGGTCGGGCATCCTGGTTGTGTTGTAGTCTATGGGGGGACCTGTTGCTTTGTTAAAAATCCTCTTACAAGCCGGGTCACGTGACCCCTCTGTGGGCTACAGGATGTGTATGGAGCCTTGTGGGCATTCACAAGCTGGATGGAGACAATCACACTGCTGCCTAGAAATAAACACTACATACTTGGTGAGAGATTGTATTAATGCATGTTTTTATGTTCATACTGATGTCTTTACATACAGATTAATATGTAATGATTTGCATTGGATATCAGTCTCTCTGTACGCACTCATTCTCATGTTTGCTCATCATTAAGACCAAAATCTGGACCTCTTTACACATCAGCCATGCCCCTCCACAATCACATCGTGAAAGAAGCCTGGACACAGGACAGGTATGTCAACATTACCACACAACAATACACAACTTTTGCAAATGTATGTGTAGTCCAAGCATTTTTCATATGAGGCCATCTAAGTTCGATATCCTCCTCGTGTCTTCCATTAGTCCTTCCTGAGGCCTTGTGGTTTTCTGAATGGTTTTTACTGCTTTAACACACCCACTTTCCGCTGGTACTAGCCAAGTGGTGCTAAACCAATAAGTATCAAGGGTTTAATCGTTGCTGTTGGGCAGACCTACTTAGGCCCAATTCCCATACCCTGTTACCTGTAAATGTAAGAATGACACTTGGTACCACAGAGCTTACTGGGCTATGGGAATGATGAGAAGCTTTTGACACCATGTTGGTTGCCCAAAATTGGACACTATGCTAACTGTTTAGTATGATCCTAAGACGGATGGATGGCTGCCGTAGATACTGTAGATTGATACTGTAGATATATTCTGTAGATAGATAGATACCATACTCTAAGTCTAATAGTGCCTGCTGGTAATGATGATAAATGATTAGTGAAAGTATATGCTGTATATTGTCTTGTATTTATATGGCAAGGTGCTTCATTGGAATGCCATAGATCAATGTTGAAAATAACTGTACAGTGTATATGTATAATATACAGAAATAGGTGTTGGTACATAATACAAAAACTTTTAATTACAATCAAACTTTTTTTGGGCAAAAATGCCCGAAATTCACTGGTTCCAGCTTCTCAAATGTTAATGTTTGCTGGTTTATTTGTCTTCTATAGTATTAAGCTAAATATCTTTGGATTTTGGACTGCTGCATTATGCATATCCCAACTTGGGCTTTGGAAAATTGTGATGGACCTCTTTTACTATTACATTTCTTGCATCGAACAATTAATTGCTGAATCAACAAAATAACTGACAAGGTAAATCGATAAAGAAAATAATCATTAGGTACAGCCGTATTCCAGATCACACATGTAAAAGTAAGTGATTCAGATGATATACAGTATGGCAAAATAAAAGCCTTCCTTTTAGGTACATTAAGAATTGCGTTGAGATCAAAATTACAGAATTGTAACAAATGATGCAATTGCTATGATAATGACTAACAGCTAAGTGACTAATATTATTACATGTCGTTAATAACATGCATTTATCATTGTTTTTGCCCCAGGATTCAAGAGGGTGAGGATTCGTCTTCTGCCTCGCAGCTGCAAGAACAGGTAAATCTTTTATTTAAATTTAAGTTTAAAAAAATATAAAATCCCATCTATTGAAACTGGATTTGGGAACAAATATGTTAGAATTTATAGATATGGCTGGCCGTCTGACCTACAGTACAATAGGTGGGGGTATCCCGGACACAAAAATTAGTTTTAAGTCCCTGGATAGTGGACACACATGATAAACAAGTCTTCTCCCTCCTCTTGAGCCTTTGTTGGTTTCTCCCGTTGACGTGTTTCTACAGAGCAGATGGCTTTACACATAAATCCTATTAACAACTTTCTGCTGATGGAGACGCAGTGAGTGCACGGCTTTCTCACTCTTTCATTATCTCTGCTGAGAAGCCTGCTTTTTTATTTTCTAACCTCTAAAGAGAAGCAGTGGTAGAGCTGAAGTCGGAGGCCTCGCCATGTCTGCAGAGAAGGTAAAAGGGTGGGGAGGGGTTGTGGTTTTGTGGAGTTTTTTATTGACTTTCAAATAAGATTACTTCTCAGTGTTCATTCAGCTGCCTAGTGATGACATATAATGATATTTAGAGAGTGAGACCTAAGAGGGAAACAAAAGTTACCTTAATAAGAGTCAAATAGCACTTACATACACACAATATTTACAGTTGGACTGCCCATGCAGAGTTTAGAGTTGGGGTGCAAATGCATTCATGACATATTTTTCTTTTTTTGCCTTGTGTTTAGTTTGTGATGTTGAACACTTCCGTTATTTAAATCTGAATTAAGGACATTTAGAAGAATGATTACATAGAAAACAATCTCTGACCCACATGCGAGGTAACTGCTCTGTATACAAACGCCAGCATGGGAAGTTTTCCATTAGAGAAAGACAGGTTATCCAACAGAGACCATATTGAAACATGAATGGCTACAGCGTGGACCCCCTTCATATCTGCCATTAAGTTGCATCTCGATTGACGATGTCTAAGTTTATAGATCTCCCCTGCTGAGCAATGCATCTGCAAAAGCACGCATGAGGGATTGAAGGCAGTCAGTAATCCAGTCACCCAAACCACTTATAGTGCTGCTGTGGTGATGTCCAAACCAAATGCAACTGCAACAGCATTTCCTTCATTATGTCATTCCCTTCTTTAGTGCCTACTCTATTTACTTTTAAGGTTTATTTTTTTAGTATTACCACATGTATCAACAGTTAATGAACTTTTTTAGCTAATGGTCAGGCAAATCTTGCATCATCAAATACAGAAACTATTTACCCAATATTTAAAGTGATTATTTAAAATGATAATTTCATACATCTGTTCATTAAATTCAAATCTTCTCAGTGAATTGCTATAATTAGGCAACATGTGTGTCATCCAGAATTTACAGAGCAATGCAAAGAGTTTGCTTGTGGACTTTCAGTTACACTATTTTAAAAACATATCCTTTGATTAGAGTAATAACCAAGCATTTGAAAATGATCTGTGGCAGCTGCAAGACAACATTGTGTTTTTTTATGATTTTTCAAAGGTTTTGAGTACAGCAGACAACAATTTACTAAATCAAATTGTAAACGTTGGTGGAAAAATGACATTTGATAACTTTAACACAACAATTCAATACAAAATGACACATGTCAAATCTGCTGCCATTATTCTGAGTTGTGGACACAAATAGACCTCCATCGATGCAGGATCTACCTCTAATAGGATTACCTTTACTGTCTCCGCTGGCCGCAATCACGATGACCTTCTCTGTGACTTGGGACTGTGACACGTTGTTCCTGTCACTTACAAAGGTTTAGTCTTCAGACTCCTCACGCTTATGAAATGCTTGGGAAAAACACAACTGGGTTCCCTTTGTATTTATTATAACATGGATGTACTTTAAGTGAAACTAAAAATTGTCATATAGACAAATGCAGGAAAGAACACATAACTGGATATTGTGTCGGATGACTAAGGGTCAGGGGTTTGAGCCCCCTTTGGACTTTGCCTTAAGCTTTTGTCTAGACGGCCCAGATGAACGCTTATATTGCAGTTGATGGAGAGAGAAAGAGCAGCAAATTGGAGAGAGTTATGAAGGTTTATATTAAGAGAAAATATGCACATAAAATACAGTTTATTTTAAATACAGAACAACAAACAAGAAAGAGTAAATACATTTATACTAAACTGACTTTCAAATACTTTCCTGTACTTTACATTTCCTGACTCCTTATATTGTCCTCATTGGTTAACTAATTTATTTCTTTCATAAAGTAATTGACTTACTATCTTGTGTCCTTTAATGTGTGTGATGTAAAGTGTGTTTGTGATTTACTGTGATTGTGATGTATTTGTTTTAAGTTTCTTAGTACTCAGCAAGTTACATAAAGAAAGTTACAAAACTTGTTTTGTGTGTTACAAAACTGTACTATCAAAATTATCAAAACTGATTATTCAGTTCTAGAAAATGCAGGTGTGTGCACTAGTATCATTGTTATTGCCTCATGCCCTGTTGCTTCATTCACTTCCTTTACCTAAACCGTAAACACAAGCTGATATCAGCAACTTAACATATAGCTTTGCCAGAAGCCTAACATATTTATTACAGTATGACAGTTTTACTGCACTGACGTGAGGATATTCTATATAAAATATAATGTGAACCGTTCTATTTTAAACAAGAACAACAATATTAATAGCTGTAGAAGTGGTAACAATACAACTCTTCTAAATTTTTTTTTTTCCTTTCTACCCCTCGCTTCCCTTCACATCTGACTTTGTAATGGTGAGTTGTTATTATTGATAAAGATCTTTAAATGCAGCTATTTTTAGTAAGTAGTCCAAGATTTCTTTTTCTGTCCCCCAGTTTTTATTTTGTCCAGTCTTTTCTCTACTCTCCTGTCCTTCTTCCACGAGTCTCACCTCTAATCTAATTTTTTTTTGTCTTTAAAGAAAATCCATAGAAGCCAAAAAAGAAGAAAGAGGAGGCAAATGGCACAACAGAAGCCAAGCTGAATGGAAAAGAGGCCAAGCCCAAAAAAACAAAGACCAAGAAAAATGAAGACGTATCCGAAGAAGACAGTCCTGCCATCCAAAGTGAGAAAGCGACTATGATATTTTAAGCATTTCCTACAGAGAAAGAAGATGACAAAGTGTGATATTTTGCATGTTTCTCTATATCTACTGTGATCTAACGACATTGGTTACACCGCTGTTTCCTTATCTATATTATAGATGGAAAGAAGGTGAAGAAAAAGAAACCAGACAAAGATAAAGAAGAACCAGAAAAGGAAAAAGAAAAAGAGAAAGAGCCAAAAAAGAAAGCCAAAAGTGCTCCAAAAAAGAAGAAAGGTACGTCATTAGTGCCGTGTTAAAACTGGGCAGTGTGAAAACCTTTCATGCTTAACTTTAATTAAATGCCTTACAAATAAACTCTAAATATGAATTTATTTAGAAATCAACCCTGAAAGCAAAAAACAAAAACAATTATCTAATCAATGTGTTTTCCATCTCTGCAGGTTCAGGCACAGATGACGACGACGATGATGACGACGATGAAGACACCCCCAAAAAGAAGACTAAGAAAAAGACAACAAAGGACACCTGTCTGTCTGCAAGTTCTGCCAAAGAAAAGAAATCTAAATCTAAAGGTATGGCAAGAAGCAGGAGCACAGTTTTCTAAAGGCATTAACAGGGTGATCTAAACAACAGTTATAAGACCAGACTAATGTTGTTAAGAGGATTAGATGATTTTATTGTGTAATGGTGAGTGAGTGGAAACACTGACTTAGTAGCAGAGGCAACAAAACACAGCAATCAAGTGAGTAGCTTGCCCTTATGTAATCAACTGTGGAAAGTGTAATTAAAACGACTGCAACGGTCAAAACCTGACAAATTTACAGTTAAAAGTGAAAGTTGAAGTGGAAGTTTATTAAGGGGCTCAATAAACAAGTCTTTTTCCAGCTTGAAAACTGAAATGAAAGAGGAACGTGAGGGCATGTTGTTTCCTTACAGGCTATGGTGTTCTCTACTCTTTGAAAGAGGACTGAAAGTTTTAGTACATACCATGGTTTTCAGGTTGTTTGGTCCACTACTTTTGTCATGACTGAACTATCTATTGGGCAGATTGACATGAAATTTGATTCGGACATTCATGGTCCCCAGAGGATTAATTCTACTGACTTTGGTGATCCTCTGACCTTTCCTCTATAATATAATATAATATAATATAATATAATATAATATAATATAATATAATATAATATAATATCACCATGAGGTTGATATTTTTGATTGAAATGCCAAATCCTGGATGGATTACCATGAAATGTCAAAATGGAAAGGTCAAAATGTTAATTTGTCCAGTACTTTATGACCAAATACCTGCAAAACTAATGACATTCTCATCAGCCTGTGTCAGCAGTGCAATTAGCAAATGTTAGCATGCTAACATGCTAAACTAAACTACTTTACATGGTAAACAATTATACCTGCTTAACATCAGCATGTTAGCATTGTCATTGTGAGCATGTTAGCGTGCTGACGTTAGCATTTGGTTCAAAGCTCCGCGGTGCCTGAGTACAGCCTCACAGAGCTGCTAGCACGGCTGTAGACTACCCTAGTCCCGAAATATTCATCCAGTGTAAAGGAACAGCAGATTGTTAGCACTAATGTCACTAATCATTCTTTTGGAAAAAAATATGCAAATATGACAAACCTGTCTTTTACACTGTGGAGAGGGACAGTTTCTGATACGTGTAGCTCATTATTCCTTTGACTTGAGCTAAAAGCAAGTCTCACTGCAGAGATTTGAGCTATTTATCACTTCAATATTGAATTGCTGTATGATATAGCCTAGAGTGTTGCTGCTCGTTTGTAATAATTTGGCTGGATCATGTCCAGAGCTTTTGCCTCTGAGCTTAACTTAACCTCCCTCCACCTCAGATCAACGTCAGTCATTTCAGGAATACCTGCTCTAACTTGTGTTTGTGGCTTCCTGCTCCTCCTGTAAAGTAAAGGAAAGCCAGGTGCTCGATTTATGGTAACCATGGAAATGGATTTAATTATATAAGTAGCCCACTTTATGGTAGCTATGGCAACATATTCTTTAATAACAACTGTAGCTAGCCTTCTCTCTTGTACAATATCAGCATTTTTATGTTTACATTAGATATTGTTCAAAGAAGATTCACGTTTTCTCTGTAAAAGTTTGTAAAAGTTCAAAGCTTGATCATAAAAGTTAGAGTTAAACTGGCATTCCACTGGTTGTCCAGCTGTTGTTGATTTTAACTGTGCCACATCCTACAACATTTTGCAACAAGGCAGAACAAACAAACACATTTGAAAAAAATGGATTCCATATGTGTTTGGATTTGGACACCATTCATTACTTCTGTCATAGTTTTCAACTGAAGAAATCAGTTTTCATGATACAACGTATCACCTTTGGTACTACCTAATTAATATGATGAACCATAATGCTTTTGTTTCAGTGCCTATAATCAATATTTTACATGACTGAAATTTGTGTGTGAAAGGGATCCCACAGAGAATTACCACCCGACTCTGCAGTTCCCCTCAGCTCTACAGACTTTTTTTTTTTTTAGCATCTTTCAGCTCATTGTTTTGGTTTTCCAGTCCGAAACTTTACTGTTTTGGTTCACTCTCACCGCTCTCATAGCATCGTTTTGGGCTGTGTCGGCAGCTGTTTTCAACAAAAAAGGTCTAATAACCAGCACAGCACCAAACAGCAGACATAAAATTTAGCAACTAGCTGGCGAACATAGTGGAGCATTTAGCAGCTAAAGAGCCAGATATTAGATATATTAGAAAAACAGTTAAAATAAGAGTCAATATGGACTTATATTCATCAGGTCTCCAAATGAATGCTAATGTTGCTCCGTATCTGCTGGATGTGTAAACAGGCAAGAGTTTGTTAACAATTTAAATTATTTTTTAAGTTCATCAATGCCTGAACTATACAGGGAGCACAAACAGCTTTGAGCAGTAAACAGTCAGCAAGTCAAGATATGAGAGCATGTTGGGGCAGATTCGTCATTGTGTTTTATGAGTGAGCGGTGACGTGAGTATAATCGAGGTTTTGAGGACACTAGATTTGAGCGACAAATTTGGCATCCTTCATCCAGATATCTTCCAAGTTGCACGCTCTCAGTTTTGGCAGTTTGTATCCCCTGCATGAAAACTCTGACTGAGCCCGGAGCAAATATCTGCAAGTAATGTCAGTCTACTTCCCAATGTGATTCATCAGCTTTTTCCTTGCGTCTAAAACATTTTAACTGTGAAAGATATAACCCAAACATAAACCTAGCAGCCAGATATGACGCGAGTCCTGGTGAAACCTGAATCCTTCTCAAGTTCTCAAGTGCTCACAATTTGACAAAACAGCTGGAAGAAACAGCGAGAGCAAATCTCAGACTGAGCACACACAAAATCAGCATTGCACGCTCAAAATTTGTTCTGCTCTTACAAATCTGTCCCGGTCTCAAATCCTTGCTTGCTGATTGATACAGTTTGGATTTGTTTATCACTCACATCATACTTCTCTCAATGTCCGCTGTCTAATACCTAAAGGAATGAAATGTACTTTATTTTCCTTTGAAAAGAAAAGATTAAATTCCTCACTGTATGCTCACATGATTCTCCAGTTTGGTATCACGTTCAAGGACAGATGGCATTTTTTAAATTTTACTTGTGTCTCATTTCTCAGAGGATAAAGATTCTGATGGAAAAGAAAAAAAGTCCAAGTCAAAGGAGAAGGACAAAAAGAAAGAACCAGCATCAATGTTCCAGATAAATGGAGAAAAAGACTCAAAAAGCAAGAAGAAAGGTGACAACTGAAATATTTAGTTTGCCCTTTACCTTTGCCCTCCTTTATTGCAAATGAGACCTCAAATCTTAGCAGACTTTACAGTACAGCATGCATCTTGATGTTACTGTCCAGTTGTTGCCTAGTAAGAGTTCTTACAAATTTGTGAAATTCAAGCAAAAATCTTTACACCTGTTCCCTGAGCAGCTGCCAAATCAGACAGTGATGACAGTGAACCGGAGACAAAGTCAACCAAATCAAAGAAGAAATCCTCTGCCGGCTCAGCATCCATGTTCCAAGCATCAGGAGACAAGGACAAAGACAAGAAGACAAAGAAGAAAGGCAGGTTCACCAGTAACTTTATCCTCCTTTTGAGTCACTGACAAGTATGTAACAGTTTTTTGTCGTATGTTTCAGGGAAGGCAGAAGAGAGCGATGATTCTGACTCAGAAAAAGAAGAAAAATCAAAGAAGAAAAGGGGCAAAGGGAAGAAGAAAAAGGTATCTTAAATCTCACAAATTACCGATAAATAAAACAGACATTTCAGTCATTTAATGCCATGTCACACAGGCAAGCCAACATTTAATTTCAGTGTGAGAAATTAAACCTTCATGGTTTTGATCAAAGTGAACTTATTTCTGCTTCTTGACCAGGAGAGATCTCCATCACCTGAGATTGAGTTTGACGACTTGGATAAGTTTGTGATGCAGCCGGCTCCGCAGGGCGTGACCATCAAATGCAGAGTGACTCGAGACCAGAGAGGGATGGATAAGAGCCTTTACCCTCTGTATTACCTTCACCTCGACAACGGAAAAAAGGTCAGGGATTTATCTGTATTGCAGTTTTGGGATTTAGCAGCTATTATGTTTTGCAAAAAAAATAAATCTAACTGGTCTATTCATCTCTTTCTTTCTTTGCAGACATTCCTGTTGGCTGGGAGGAAACGAAAGAAATGCGGAACTTCAAATTACCTCATCTCCATTGACGCCACAGATTTATCAAGAGGTGGAGAGAATTTTGTTGGAAAGCTGAGGTACACTGCACTTCAGAAATCATTCATTCATTCAAAAGCAGCATGCAAAATGTGTAATATCAGCCAAGTATTCTTTCACTGTGAGTTTTTAATTCTTTAATATTTTGTCCAGGTCCAATTTAATGGGGACTAAGTTCACCGTATTTGACAATGCTCTGAATCCAGAAAGAGCTCTTCCAGACATGTCTAATGCACGGCAGGAGTTAGCAGGCATCATCTATGTAAGTCATTAGACAGCTCGTCATAAATTGTCTAAACTGTATTTCATGAATACTGTTTTAGGCTACATTTGATTCAAAAACAAAAGTGGTAAAACTTGAAAATCCTGATGTGATTTATTTCTGGCATCAGGAAACAAATGTCTTAGGGATGAAAGGACCCAGAAGGATGACAGTCATCATTCCAGGAATGAACAAGGACAACGAGCGAGTACCTCTCCGACCAAGAAATGTAAGATAAATGTTTTTGTTTTTTTTACTTTATTTTCATTGCTTTGAGTAGAGCATAAAGATGGAAATTAATGGAATAAAACGCTGAATAGACCAGGTCACCAGGGGCAATACATAAGCTCATACATAGTGAGGCTTTGCTCTTAATAAATACACACACACACACACACACACACACACACACACACAACTCCAAAAATGTAGTTGTTTTTGTAAGTCTCCCTCATTTTCTCAGATGTAATCAATAAATGAAATTTCAAGGCTTAGTCACGATATATATAGTTGCCCAAAAAAAAAATAAACTAGAGTAAAAGAAAAAAAGAAAGAAAAAGATAATAGTAAAAGGGGGACGGGTGTGACATCATGTCCATAACAGTCTCTTATAGTCCCCAACAGGATTTAAATAAAGAGAACTGGCCTTGTAGAAACATCCAGTCAGCCAATTGGTTTACCAGTACACAACCCTCTTTACCTTAGAAAGCGTAATTTAATAAATGTCTAATTGGGATTATCAAGTAGGCACCTCCAACCGTGGATATTTTGACTTCTTGATTCATGTGCGTGAAACCATCAGATGGCTCATTAGCAAAAGCAGGCATCCCAGAATCCCCTACTGTGCACAATGTCAACAAATATATCCATTATCCATTTTATCCATACCGCTCACCGCTTAATTTACGATATGCTGTGTGTTTACTGTGAGAGCAACACAAGGCCAACATGTAAAATCATATCACTCTTTGTTGGTGTTTTCCTGACTTGTGTTTTGCCAATTCTTCGCAGGAATGTGACGGCTTGCTGATAAGGCACCAGAATAGAAGGTTGGAAAATATGATCGAGCTTCACAACAAGACGCCTGTGTGGAACGAAGAAACTGCGTCTCATGTGCTCAACTTCAACGGCAGGGTCACCCAGGCCTCCATCAAGAACTTCCAGATAGTCCATAGCAAAGACTGTGAGTACTGTCGACTACAGTTTGTTCACAACTAGATGTTATTAGACATAGAAATACAAAGCAGTTTGCTGCCAAGACACAAAAATTCACAAAGAAATAAAACCTTAAAATAACAAAGTTTCTCTTTAGTTTTGTCGGGAAAAGGAGGAAGTTTAAATCTATAAGTAGACTGTGAACAACCATTTTCATAAAGACAGACATAGGTCAAACATTTAAAGACTGTTTCTCCAGGCAGTCTTTAATATAAACATGTCCTAATTTTATCCTTGTTTGTGTAATGCTTAGCTACAGTTTTAGACTAACTAATGACATTGTCATCAGCCTCAGCTGTGCTAACTGTTAGCATGATAACATGCTAAATTACGATTGTCAACATGGTAAACATTATACCTGCTAAACATCGAAATGTTATCATTGTCAATTAAATCAAATAAATATTCATTATATATAATTCCTTGCCTTTTTCAGTGGACTACATTGTGATGCAGTTTGGACGAATAGCTGATGACGTTTTCACGCTGGACTTCAACTACCCGCTGTGTGCCGTGCAGGCCTTTGCCATCGCGCTCTCCAGCTTTGATGGCAAAATCGCCTGTGAGTAACAGAAAGATCCCCAGTTGTCTACTCACACGGAAACCAGTATGCAACACGCCCACACTCACATCAGAACAACTCACGTCTTTGGACTCCACCTTCAACACTTCCTGTGATGGGGGCCGATAACGAATGATGGTTCCTTGAATGTGACAATACCTGTTGCTGCGCTGTCGCCTTTATGGGCGTGTGATTCCCTCCAGGAGTGAGAAACAAAATTGGTCTTGTATTATCATGTGATCTTGCACGCCATGGCACAGGAGAGTCCTGGCTTGTGTCTTGGTTTTTCAATGGAAACGTCTGAATCTGTGTGAATCACAGATGGACACTTCAAAGGACTCCATTGACTGGAGAGTTATGGATTTTATGAGGGGGTGATGGTTTACTGTCATCATTAAAAGATGTTAAACTTATGTTTTGGCTTTGTTGTGCTGTATTGTATTGTATTGCTGTATATTGGGCTGTATTTATGATACCAATAGGTCACTAATGTCTCATGTCAGATGTGACTGTGAAATGCAAACACACCAAAAAAAATAACGAGAATGTCTGGTTTCTTTAAGGCAAAAATCAAGAGCTACACTCTGTAAGATATCAACAATCTAAACAACACACTGTTACTCTCACAAAATAACTGACAGCTTTAAAAGAATAAGGAAATTACTTTTATTTGAAGGGCAACAGGTATTAAGTCTCATAACAGCTGTTTTATGCAACAGACTTTTAATGACTTTGAAACATAAATTCCAGGTATCAGGCCTTGTTAGAGTAACATTAATAGAAGTGTAACATTTTGGAATAGGAGTGTCTTGAGTTCTTGGTATCTAGTGTTAACGTGATGTTTTGACAAAATATTCAGTCTGATTATGTTTTATTTCTCTGCCCATCTCAGATGACTGGGTCTGATTTGAGCTCTGTGTTTTTTGTGCTTTGTGTGTTTTTTTTTTTTTGGCTTTAACATTTCGTCTGCGTCTGGTGGCCAAGTGGTTAAGCCACATACCAAATAACCAAACCGTCCCCAACTTGATTCCAGCCAGGGACCTTTGTCACGCTTCATCCCTCTCTTTCTATCTCCTCCTGTGTGTCCTGTCTGTATCTCTACTATCACTATCAAATAAAGACAGAAAATAACCTTTAAAAAAACAATTAATGGATTTTGCAGACAGTCAGTGCTACTCTTGCAATGACAAACTCCTATACTAAGTCTTTAAAGCCCTATATGTTTTGGTAATCTGTTAGAATAGTTGTGAAATATGTTTTATGACAGTATCAACACCTATGAGCTGGCAGCTGACAGATAGAAGATTCCTTCTAGTTGCAAGTTTTAAGAGACACTCGTGCTGTTACTCAGAAGTTGCCTGACATGTTGAGAGGAGCTCGGGACTCAGGATGAAAAACCTGTTTGAGCCGAGGGCCTTGAGAGTACGTGAGAGGTGTGTATTGTGCCTGAACCTGCTCAGGCAGTTGTCCAAACTCGCAGATTAAATGAAGCCTGAAGCTGGCAGCTCTTCTGGACAGATGCTGTAAGGTGAGTTCTTCTTCCTCCATTGTGTTTTTCTGTTACGTGAGTTCCAGCTAAACAACTGCCAAGATTACTGTTGTCATTCTTAAAGGCTAATACAATTAGTGAATCCACAAGTGAGTCATTTTCACACTTTCTGCATATACAGTTGCTCTGCATTTGTGCCTCACTGGTGGATGAATACACAGTGTTAAAATGTTGCAACCATGTTGTTGACCAACAGAAGGAGCTGTTGCTGGATGGACATGTGTTCAAGGTCTAAGTTTATATTGTGTAGCGTGATGAACACATTCTCAATAGTTGAAAGATTTGCTCCCCATAAATTAGCCCTAAGAGAAGGAAAAAGGCAGCACTAGACTCACAGTTTTTCATTTTTTGTCTATTTACATACAATGTATTTAAGTGTGATACTTAATATAAGAGCAGTCTGATTGGCTGATCTTTTTAATTTATTGCTTTTTTGTTTTTTTTTACCTCAGCTCGTAAATAACTAACTGCTAAGTATTCATCCCACTACAGTTTTGACTTGCTATTTCAAAAAGCAAACTTACTATGCAAGTGTATAATTATAACAGGCTGTTGTTTTTTTGTTTTACAGGGTTGCTACACAAATACCACAGCAAAACTCAAATAAATACAGTATATTTAATATTTATATTGAATTCAATAATCCTACAGTAAACACAACATGGAGTCATACAGACACAGTTATAAAATATCATAGAAGTCATTGCTGGAAATACTTTACTTAAGGGTAGATTGTACTAAAGTAGCAAAAGTGAGTCAACTTTGTGACGGATGGTCCTTTTCAGAGAACTAACATATGCTTCTGGGTCTGACTACTCCATCGACTTTGGTTTTGACCCACAGAAAAGCACCAACTTTTATCAGAAATGTTCTCTTTTTTGCAAGTAAAATCTTAATATACAAACTAATTAGTATCTACGCCCCAGATAACTCCTTAGCATCCAGTTTTGACCCTTTTTATTTCCATTTAAGTAGCTTCAAGGATTGAAAAATCCACACTTATTCCTCTGACTGTCTGTACTGTATTTAAGTACACTTTTAAGAACATTATACTCCCATTTTATGCTACTTTATACTTCTACTTCACATTTCAGAGGCCAATATTGTACTTTTTACACCACTACATTTATTTAACAGCTATAGCTACTTTACTGATAAAGATTTTACACACAAAAGATATGTACATCTTATAAAATATGATGTGTTATTATAAAGTAAACTAGTCAAATGCAAAGTCAAAAATTAAAGTAAAAATTAGCTTCACCAGCTACATAATTAAAATGCAGCTAATATGTTAACGCATCAATAAAAAATAATCCAGTAATATAATAAAAAATATAATATAAAACCCTGAAAGAGACCATTCTGCATAATGAGTGCTTTTACTTTGGACACTCAAAGAACAATTTGTAATGCATCTGTAATTTACTTGTAACAGTAATAGACTGTGGTATAACTACTTTCAGCCTGACATATTTGGTATGTTTGTAAACTATGGGATCTCCAGTAGATGCATGATGTTAATTTCTAAATCTAATAGGGATATGTTGGTGTATGACTGGTTTTTATGGCAGGAAGCTGTGCAGAGTTTTGGTGGGCGGATCCTGGAGTGAAGTCACTGCCCCCCAAGCTTGTTGATTGACGCGCACCAATGGCTCCTCCTTGAAAGTCTCTCTTTTTTTTCTTTCTCCCTCCCCCTTCGTTTTCCAGTGTAGTGCGTTGATTTCATACCAAAGTCATACTTAACATTCCACTTATACTGTCAAACCTCTGAGAAATATTACGGAAAACAACAAGGCGCCAAATTATAACAAACTAACTAAACTGTCCAGCTGCTCTCATTGAGAAGAAGAAAGTGACTGCCAGAATAAAAAAAAAGGTAAGTTCTCCACTTAATGTTCCCTCTTTCTGTTTAGAGCCCGTTTTCTGGGGGGTTTTTTCATGCCGCTTGTCTCGGTGAAGTTTTCAGATCATTGTCATTTTTTACATTTTTCCGTGGAGCTCCCCGCGTTGGGAGGGAAGAAAACATTTGCAGATTGATAGTCTATTGTGTTTGACTTTCCCAGTGTGCAGGGATATCTTTGACAGGCTCTGTACAATCATATTTCCACCGGTAGCACACACGATTACAAAAAAACAAAAAAACAAAACAAAGCTTCTCTTTTGACAGCAGAGAAGTGGGCCAATATGTTTGTTTTCTGTCTCGCACAGTTCCTACCTGGATCCAGCCTTGTTCCTCGAGAGGAATCCAACAGTTTATACCTACAGGCACAGAGAGAGAGAGAGAGACAAACAAAAAAAAAAAGAAAACGATTTGGCGGAATACACAACTTCAGTCTGGTTTGGACCTCTGCATCTCAAAGGTAAGATAAGTTCTTCATTTGTCAGCATAGTCAAATGAAGGCAAGCGACTTCCCCACTATGAATTTATTAGAAGAAGTACAAAGCAGTTTACTCGTTTAAAAAGACACACACATTTAGAAAGAAATCAAAATCTCGTGAAATCATCTCTGTTTCAACGAGGGTTTAGCTGCATGTACTTTGTCTTTAGTTTCTGCCCTTCAGTGGTGAGGTTTCAATTTAATAAATATAACGTAAATTTCCATTTTCACTGCATTTTGATCTCTTTTAAAGAAAGGCGTGTTTATGAAGACATTCCTAATTTTGCCATTGTTTGGATACAGTTTTAGATTAGAAAACAAAACTTTATTCACACATCTGGATCTACCCTATTCTTTTAACAGACTGTATTTATGAACAAAGCACACAGAGGTGTACAACAATATATAATATAAAGTTAATATATATACAAACAAACCTGGTGTAGGCTTCACAGGATTTTTGGAACAACACTTCTGCATACCAAAAATGTTTTCTGTTACATCAGTGCTATTATGCCAATAGGTTTTACTTAGAAATACCAAACCGGCTGTATTAGTTTATTAGCTGATCCCAAAAACAAAACAAAAAAAAAAACTTACATGAAGAAATTTTAAAAACTTCCTACTTTTGTTAATTTAGAAGAAATTCTGAACCCGTAGACTTTAGGCTGCCAGATAAACAAAATGTATATAAAAAGAACTGGGCTTTTGTGAGTGCTCATTTAGAATTACGGCACTAAAACATAATGCCATTTGTATTGATAAATACTATCTGGATTTTCTCATTTCTAATAATCTTTGTTTGGTATGTAATAACTTCACATTGATAGCAGAACAGATAGATATTTACATTTTGACTTTTGATCTATCTGTGTTTTTTCCTTTTTACTTCTTTCTTTCGTGCCAACAAACAGGGCATGTGATGATACTCTGCAAAGTCCTACTAAGTACATAATTCGTAGGTGAGGATTTGAGATGCATGGATATGTATGCGAGCTAATTATATAATTATATGAGGGCCACCTCAGGCTACACCTGCTCTCTGTCTGTGTTGTTAGTTCAGGCTCAGGGTAAACTTTCCTTTTTTTTTCTCTTCTTCTTCTTCTTTTTTTTTTGTGACTTAGCCAAATGTTTTAGCTGATTAGAAAATGTAAAAACAACATGTTAGCACCTCCTTCATGCTAAAGTTGTACAGTCACATGAGCTGCAGACGGAAATCACTGCCAGTCAACAGGTTTGACTAAACAACAGAATGCAGTCTGTCAGGTTGGTCACAGCAAGCAGAATAACCTGTTAACCTTTGTGTTTGGCTGCTCTCCGTCTGTTTTTACTGCTGCAACATTCCTTAAAGTTATAAAATGTGACGTTTTCACAATATACATTTTATGTATTTTTTTATATTTTCACCAAGTTTGTGGGGAAGCACAGCTCCGCTACAGTTTTTACTGCTCTCTTCTCTCTTTAATCCACATGGCTGTGAATTTAAATACGACAGGCTTTTGGTGAGGTCCTCCAAGTCAGGCAGTGTCTGTTCGAGCTCCAATCTTTTGATGCAACACTGATACAGAAGATGATCAGATAACGTAGGGCATGTTGTCTTTTCCTGCTGGTCATGTTAGGTGATGGTTGAGAGGCAAAATCGACAGTTTGAGCCCTTCTTAAGAACTACTTTCTATATAACATGTGGAAATGATGTTCTGAAATTGAACGACCAACCAGTACAACCAAACAATGTGTCCTTGGTAAATGAGACACGCCAAGATGCCTAATAATAGATTTTGATGCTGATGGGTAAATCTGGAAAGGATTAAGCATTCTGCTGCTCCGACAGATTCCCCTTCATTGTTTTTATGCAGCATGAATGCATCGGGCCTCCCAATGTACAATGTGGTCTTTTTTTTCCTTGAACGTACTTTATGTTTCTCAGCCGTTGTGGATTTAGCATGTAAGCTGTGTACTTGTGTGAGAGTTAAATGCGAGGGGAAAGTTTTATAGCTTCACCCATGTCATGGAGGTCAATTAGATTACTTGGGGTAATATCCCCTTAAAGTGGCCGTTTTCTCTCTCTTTACTCCCCAGCTGCGTTCCTTCGGGCCGTTTATCGGAGGGAAGAGTTAATGAGCATGTGTTCTTTTCATGAGGGTTAAAAAAGGCTATAATCCTCTGATGGTTTTGATTTTTAAAACGCATGTTTAATGAGAAACTGTAGAGACACTGTAGGTATTTCGAATCGTTTGTGGCATTCTGCTGATCCCGGTGCTGAAGTGCATCCTTTTCTTCGCTCCGCAGAGTGTTTGCTGGGTGCAGGTCTGTTGACCGTTTGTCAGCGGGAGCTTCACCCGTTTGTGTCAAACCCACAGAAGAACGGCTAATGAGCTTTTGCCCATTTGTGCAGACGTTGGTTGCTTTTTAGCACCATCCCCAGAAGTGCTCGCCCAAATGGTGGACACTTGCCCCTCTGTCAACCCAGATCTGAACAAATACCACTTATGTCTGCGTGGTGAGCACACAGAGAGCCTCAGAGAAAAGCCTGCAGCTCTCAGCAGAAGGGCATTAATGACAACCTGGAATACAATGTGCAGTCTGACGCTAAATAGCAGCGGTTGTTTTAAAGAGAGCAGTTGTGTTGATGAAGAGCATATTGTGCTTGGAGCTATTTATTACAGTGATACAACAAAAGAAATAGATGCAAAATTCCAAGCGATGCACTCTCTAGCACCAACCAAAAGTAATCAGATATATCTTTAAACATATACCAGTAACTTCACTCTCAAAGTCCCCAGTTACGCAGTTTATCAACATTGTATTCGCGTTAATGCACTGCACATGTTTACATATCCTCCAAACCATGAGGTTTTAACAGATAAGCTTCCTGGCCTCCTATTCGGACCACTCAGGGGAGGAGCCGGGGAGTGGCCTAGAACAGTATAGTCTTTGTGTCAGTTGTCCCCAAGTTGCTAAACGTTTTAGTTGTTCTTTCTCTGGCGACCAACTGTTAGGAGTGATGTTCCACAGAAATGTACCCTAAAGAGGAAGATCTCAGAAAAAAAAAATGTTTGTGAGGGTATGTGTGCCAGTGTCTGTGGCTCCTCCAGCCTCCATTACAGATAACAGGAGGCTCACTCTCGCACTGACTGGGCCCGTCTGGTGTTTCAGAGACTTGTGTGTGTGAAGCATGTGTGTCGCACTGGAGCTCCAGTGACCCAAGGGCACTCATGTGAAACTTCTTTAATCCCTGAGCTCAGAGTGTTTTGGGTTGGGGGATGATCTTCTACAGCACAGAGTTATTCGTTTTGGTTGCTCCTAATATAAAACAACACAGGTGTCTTTATGAGTACATGCATTAAATGTGCGACATGTTTTGTCCCTTGTTGAGCTTTTTATGTCATAGTTTGTCCTTGTGAAAATCCTCTCTATATGGCCCTGATCAAAGCCATGGCTGCTTTTAATGCTGTGTTCCACGATTTATATGGTTAGATGAGTTATTGGCTGGTGCATTCTGCTGCAAAGTTATGCATGTCTTAAAGGTTTCACAGATTATGGCTTTAAACCGCTCCCCTCACCACAAAATGACCAATTCAGGCTAGAATGGCTTCTCCACTACGTTCCCTGGAAAATTTCCGATTAAAATGCTGATTCAGGCTGTAAAAAGGAAAAAAAAAAAAAACACTCTGGCACACTCGCCTTGTTTTGTGTCAGTCTTTCCCCTCTTCAGCTGGATTTAGGTTTAATTCTCTGAAAGTGTTACACTTCAAGGTAGACCACATAGCCAGCAGCATCCAGCGTTAAAATAGAACAATGAATGAATGAATCAGGCCTTGTGTTCGTGCTCTGGCTCGACGTGTGATTCTCATTTATCTGCCTGAGTCTCTCCGTGACTCATTTAGGAGGCCAGTAACCTCTTCTTACCTCGGAGTGAGTTAGCCTGTTTCCACGCTGTGTGATTTGTTTACAAGAAAACAACAAATAAGAATCAGTTGTGGTGAGTTTCATGGGTTGGATGTTTGAAAAATGTATGTCAGACTCTTCCAACTCAGATCATTTTCACACATTTTCATTCTTGCGTGCAAGGCGTTACTCTGAACATTATTGTTTTTCTTGGGCATGCAGCTGGTATCAAACTGCAAATGTTTGACTTGACAAGGGGTACATGTGTTGTGTGTTGTGTGTTCATGTGTGTGCGTTTGCCTCAACTTTTCCCTCTGCCTCTCTTTCTGCCTCTTGCCGTGTGAGCTGTTGGCTGTCCAGCCCTCCTCTCACTCTCAGCTCTGATTGTTTCCTGAGCGCCGTGCCAGATAGGAAGTAGGAGGAAGTTATTGGAGGAGTTGGAGAGAATTTATTAGGGCCAAACACAGACACAGGAGGGAGAGCGGAGGGTGGTGACTGATTTTTTTTTGGAGATGGGGCTTGTGCTTTCATGAGTCTGTAGAAGGCAGTGATGTCGGTGGCAGACTTTGAGCAGACAGGCCGACACTCAAGCCAGCTCATCACCTTCAATTTATCCCCCCGAATTAAGCAGCAGTAATACGGTTAAACATGTGCATTTGCTCTAAATGCATCTGTGTGCGTTTCTGTGTGTCAGGAGGAATAAGGCAGCGTTTCCAGTTCTTGTCGGAGAGCCGCTTTCCTGGCCTGGAACCTAAAATGTTTTCTTTATCTGTAATCTGACCTCAGAGAGCAGCTGCTCCTTCTGCCACCAAGTCCTGTTGTTTCCCCTGTCAAGTGTGTGTTTGTGTGGCTGTTGGTTGGTGTGTGTGTGTGTGTGTGTGTGTGTGTGTGTGTGTGTGTGTGAGGGGGTGTCACTGTGACAGAGAGCGCTCACTCTACATCTGTGAGCGCCCCTCAGCCTTTACAAGACGTGGGGTTTTCATGTGGAGGAGTTTTAGGCTGTGGATTTGTTACTGTGTTTAAATGTTCAGTTCTGTGGAGGTGTGTTTAACTCTCAGCTAAGCAGGGGGGCTTTTCGGCTGCCAGCAGGGGTCTGTTCTTTGCCAACAAGTGTCCCAACTCTAGCAGCAACTTAACAAAGGCTGCATTTTTGAAGACACGAACAAAATCCTGTAGTGTGCTGGTTAACAAACAGATGGGGGTACGTACATCATGCCAGTGGGCAATGATGGAGAGACGTGCAAACACAACAGGCTTGATGGATCTACAGTGGAAGAGACAGATTTGAAGGAAATCTGTTAACAATCTGCTTTGGGACATGAGTCAGTAGAATTGAGTCATGGTTATGGGGGTGTACAGACAGAAAGGAGAGGGAGGCTAGTGATTGTGTGTGATATGACCAAAAAAACGTTTACCGTGATAACAAGAAATTATATAAAAGATTTGTATTGATTTGATTTGCTTTGTTTTTATAATACTTTTATCTTAAAGCTGCTATAATCAGTATTTTTATATTGTAATGACTATGTGTAATGTGAAAGGACTCACTTGAAGTGATGAACCATGGGAGAATTATCACCCGAGTCTGCAGTTTGCCTCGACTTCAAAGAGCGTTTTAGCGACTTTCAGCTCATTGTTTTGGTTTTCATGACCCACAACTTTACTGTTGTGGTTCAATCTGAACACTCTCATCAGCGTTGCCTCTGATAAACCCGGTGAACACAATGAAGCATTTAGCAGCTAAAGAGCCAGATCTTTCCAAAGACAGTGTATTGGACTTACATTCAGAAGCCCAACTCCAAATGAATGCTAATGTTGCTCTGTATCTGCTGGATGTGTAAATAAGCAGCTGTTAGCTAACAGGTTGGCATATCAACTTTATAAGGTGATAATAAGTCAGTGTTTTGTTCACACACAGTGGCCAAAAAATCTATTAATGCAGGTTTAAGTTACCAAGTTTTATCTATATGCAGTTTTTCTTTCACTGTACTGACTGGCACCAAAACGAATTCTTTATACGTACGTACTTCGTGAATAACAATGTTAGATTCTTCTGATTCTGATGCATTACAAAAAGTGCATAAAATTGAAAACTACCATCATTAGTGCTCACCAAGTTTCAAGTTGCTTTGTTCTGAGTAGAGACGTACAGTAGAACGAAGACAAGACGCTCGATGAAAAACCTGAGAAAATGTACCATCATGAGCGACATTAGGTCTGTGACTCTTAATGTTTTTATCAGTTTTCTGTTTAACATCGAGCTCCGAATGTACCTCTGTGCATCTTCAATCCAATGGACCAGGTGCATAAAGATGGTGGCCTCTTCATTTGTTGTCATTTGATGCTCCTGCTCTGTCCCACAATGCAAAAAGCCCCAGACGTTTAGACTTTTCAGTTTGAACTGGCCTGTGAAAATGCACGCATTTGTTTGTTGTGTTGCCTTTTGGTATTTACAGCATTTTTTAACGAGTAACATCAAAAAGGTCATGTTTTTATGCATCTAGCTCAGGCCGTCTTGACATCATTAAAATAAAAGTTTCTCTGACTGTTGTTTTGCTTATGAGGAGGTTTCTGTTGAAATTCAGTTGCTTTGAGAAACCACAGTTGAAGTTAGGAAACACTTAAGCTTCAGAATAAAATGAGTAATGTGAGTGTGAAATGAACAGCAGAAGCATAAAATGTTGAACTTACAAACCACTTACTGTACACATACTCTGCTTTTTCATACTAATACTACTGTCCTGCTCAATGGGCTCGCATGGCTCTCATGGTGGGATGTTTAGTCTCTGAATATATTTTTATGATCCATCCTGTTTGGTCTTAAACGTCAGTAGGTCCGACGAATATTCCTTTCTCAGCAATGGACTGGAGAAGAGATGTTACCATCAGGCCATAAAAATCGGAGACATGACAGAGTAATTTTGAATCAAAGTCTTGCCTAACTGTAGTCTTTGAATTCCACTGCGTAAGTAGAAACCCATCTGGTTGGTCTGTCTGAGAGTACCAAGATGATCTCATGTTCAGTGGAAGATAAAATTGAGGATTAAAAAACTGGTAAAAAAAAATATAATAATTGTTAGCCCTGCTTTCTCTGAGTGAATGTGTTATTGTGTCAACTCCTGAATGTCATGCCGTCCACTTGTTATAACCGAGACACACAGGCTCTGTTTGTTTTCCTGCCTGTAGGTGTTTGTAAGAGATTTCCTACACTCTGTGGCACACTTAAGCAAATGCCTGTGATGGAATCCCTTTCCTGATTTAGGCTATACCGACAGCTTTCCTCCATGTGACCCAGCAGCCTGAGTGTGACTCAGTAGAATTACTGGAATTCATTGGGACATTTCACCGCACACAATCCTGTCTAGAGAGAAAAAGGGAAACGTTGTGAGGTGCCAATAAAGTCTGGTTGGTTTATAGATGGAGTCGGAGCGGAGATAAGCTGATTGCTGAAATCAGACTGCAGTGTGATCGCTCCGGTGAGGGCTGGGAAAATAGAAAGAGGGACTCTGGTGCATGAAAGGTGCTGTTTGAATGAACGTGCGAGGCGCATAGCTTTGCAGCGTTATTCCTGCTGCACACTGGAATTCTGTAGCGTGTTGGTCTCAGAGTCCCATGGCCTGACTGCCAGAGACTGGGAGGGGAGGTGTGTCCCCGATTTCTGTGTTAAATATGAGAGCAGCGTGTCATTCAATCAAGATCCTTCTATAAACCCTCCCATCTGCCAACCGCCTGAAGGAGTCTCACACACAGGTTTGTGCTTGGGACGAGACCTGCAGCTAACAATTATTTTTATTATCCATTAATCTGGAGATTATTTTTCTCGATTAACTATAAAATCAGAAAATGGTGAATCACATTTTCCTAAAGGCAAAGTTGTGTCATCATATTATCTTTTTTTTTTGTTTGACCACCAGCCCAAAACCTAAAGATATTCAATATTATCACATAAAACAGAGAGAAGCAGCAAATCCTCACATAGAGAAGGTGGAACTGGTGATTATTTGCCTCGAAAACGATTAATAGATTATCAGAATAGTTTCAGGTTTATTTTCTGTCGATCGATTCATCGACTGTTTCTGTTTCAAGTTATCGGTAACTGTCTTTATGTCTTATATTGAGTGTGTTCATGTGTGCAGCTCCATGTAGCTGCAGTTTATTTTGTCATGTGAGTCATTACTATGTTGTGAAACTTGGCTCAAAGGGACATTACAGCGCGTTTGTAACAGCTGTTCTAATGCAATCAATATGTTAATTACAACAGCTTTTCTTTTCAAATGACGCGTTGGCAGTAAATCATGTTGGAGAACCGAATCCCAAAGGTCTTCATCTTGAGTCCTTCCATCGGAGCTCTCTTCGATTGTCAAACTAGCTGTTGCACTTGAGTCCATAAAACTGTCCTTGTAACTTTATTTACCACTCACGTTCATCATGAAGTCATGACTATTGTCCTGATTTTAAATCCTGTGACTCCAATAGAGGATGTATTGAAAAATGGCTCCACTGACAATGCCCTGCCTCTAGTCTGAGCTCTGAGCGCCACAAAGTGGGAGCGTGTTCACTGCTGATGTTGCATTCCAGCTGGAACAATCCCACTGTTTTCCAGACCCCAAAGTGGACGCCTAAATTGGACAACACCCCCCCACAATGCCCCCCCCACACACATACACCCCCTTTCCCCCTCTGCTCTCCAACCAACCAACCAACCAACCAACCCACCCACTCCTCCCATACACGCATCCCCTGGTCTCCTGTCCTTATTTGGGTAGAGACGTTCTGAGTGCTGGGTGGAGGGGGGGGAGGCAGAGGAGGGAGGGAGGGAGGGAGGGAGGGAGGGCGTTGGGTTGACACAAGGGAGGCAGGAGGAGAAACAGTGAGCACTCGCAGCCCTTTCTTAATAAGGACATGTCTGGAATTCAGGCCCCTCTCTCGGTGAAGAGCCTCTCTTTTCGCAGCACCTCACTTGAACACACTCTCGTGAGCACTCGGAGCTCCATCGAGGTCGTCAGATCTGCGAGTTACCCTGAACGTCACTTGCTGCTCTTCGCGGCCTGCAGTGCGGAGGAGGTTTGCTGTGTTTTCTCTGCTATAATTGGAGAAAAATAAAAGAGCGGCCGCCCCTCCCTCACTGTGCCACCGGTCTTTGATTGTTGCCCCGGCTGTACTGAAGCTGTTGCCCCACAGCACCTGTGCATTCATTAATGAAATACTTTGGCCTGCCTGAAAGACATTTTCACACCAGACCACACAAACAGCATCTGCTGTACTTGAGGCTGAGGCAGAAATGTGCATTTAAGGGGTTACACTAGTGTTGATGTTTTGTGCCTACAAATGTATCTGTTTTTAATTTGTGCCAACACACAGGCGGCTGACAGCAAGATAATGAAATAAGTCAAATCATTATGGCTAATGTCATGACAGGCTGCTATAAAGGTTGAGATAGCTATTTAAACCTTCCTGCCTTCTGTTCTATTTACTTTTGTATGTTTTAAAAAAAAAAAAATCAGGTCCATTTAGGGCTGCAACTAATGATTATTTTCATTAATGCTGAATTATTTCCTCAATTAATCGTTATGCCAGAAAATGTCAGACAATAGCATCTGAATGCCCATCACAATTTTCCCAAGTCAAAAGTGACACGTTTAAACTTGGGTTGCAATGATTAGTCGATTAATCAATTAGTCGTTCGACAGAAAGCTAATTGGCAACTACTTTGATAAATGAATAAATCATTTTAGTCATTTTTCAAGCAAAAATGACTAAAATATTTGCTGGTTCCAGCTTCTCAAATGTGAGGATTTGATGCTTTTCTTTGTCATTCATGATAGTAAACTGAATATATTTGGGTTTTGGACTGTTGGTTGAATAAAACAAGACATTTGAAGACATCATTGTGTGCTGTTGGAAATTATAACAGGCATTTTTAACAGTTTTCTGACAGTTTATAGACAAAACGATTAATCGACTCTATATAAGAAAATAATAAAGCAGATGAATTGACAAAGATATTCAGTTCACTATAATACAAGACAAAGAAAAGCAGAAAATCCTCGCATTTTAGAAGCTGGAACCAGAGAATGTTTGGCAATTCATACTGTATCGAAGGACTAATCGACAAATTGACCAGTTGTTGCAGCTCTAATTCTGTTTTTACTTACATATCCACCTTTCTGTGTGTTTTTTGTTATTGTCTTTGTGTCGGTATCTTGCGTTTATTCACAAATTGGCAGGACAGAATATGATTAAACCAATGCGAACTCTAGTCGTATTTGTTGTTAGCGGCCATTGGGAGCGATCCAGCCGCGTGGTCTGTGAGGACTGAGATGGATCACTTGAGCTGCTGATGAGTGCTCGGTTTCAGTGTTGAGTTTTAACACCGTGACCCAGTTGCAAGGGGTCCGCCATAACCAATACCCTCTTAGCTAAAATTAGCAGCTTGACTCGTGGATATTTGTCAAACTCTCGTTTGGGTTCGCTGACGTCCATGAATTTCACGTCGTATGTTGTGTGTGGCAGAATATCAGTGCAGGAGCTGTGTAACTCGTCTACTCGCCTTTGATCTTTTGTAATTCCTGTTAAATGATGTTTTCACCAGTTTGTGGTTCTTGGATGATCTGGTGTAACTGCAGCGATTATAAAGTGTGAATCTTTCTAAATACTGAGAGATAAACAGAGAAGGGAAGGCTAAGGGAGATTTCAGGCCTATTATGAATTCCCATCTTTCATTTAACTTTATATTTTATATTGTAGACTTTATCTTTCCTCATGAATATATCCAGAGATTAAATAAAACAACTTCTTGGCTGCGCAGTTTTGGTGTAATTATACTATGAAGAATCACACAGACTTCTGTGGTCTTTAGAACAAGAGTTTCACTGATTTACATAGACATTTTCATATTTTTAATATTATTTTTCCAAATGAATACAAATCACATTACAAGACTGAAACATGAAACTTAATTTCTTAGTTGATTTTTATGTTACAGGAATCACACTGTTAATATTTTCTGACTCCAACTGTGCAATACCCCGTCAACTGAAAACAGATAACGTATCATACTCTTAACATTTCACCATGTAAACTCTAAATGTCAATATAATTTAATCATTGTCATTTTCCCACAGGAACGCTCATTTTGGCGCTCTCTGTATTTATCCATACTTTATTTTTTGTTAGCATCTGCAGAAATGCTGAAGCAGAAACACAAGCATCCTGGGAGGATCATGGTTACCTCATAGACTTCCATTTCAGAAACAATACAATGCTGAAAAGGCAGCTTGAAAAATACTTAAGATCTTTGCCTGCAGTCAGCCATAAGCCAACCACATTGGGACACAGTTCCCAGACCACAAGAATTCTTTGAGGCCAGTGCTGATTAGTGGGGTCTTTAAACTTCGTTTTATGGAATATCTTGAATTCATTTGGCCATTTCAGAGATATAAAGTATAGGAAATTATAGTAATAATTACGGTTAGCATTGTTTATTCATACAAATTTAATGACTGCAATAAAGAAAATGTAAAAGAAAGCCAAAGTAGTGACCTGTAGATGAGTGACATTACTTATTCCAAAGTATCTCTCATTATGCTTTTCATGAACTCACACAGTTCTTTTTAGCTGCCCACATAATTCCATTTATGTATATTTCTAAAGAAAAAACAGTGGACAAACTTAGCAGGGATTAAGTTCACACATTATGAACGCTGTTATTAAGGTTGTAGACATAATTGAATTGAATTTGATCAGATCTCTGCTCCATGTTCTCCTGTGTTTTATTGATCCGGTAGACATTCAGTTGAAATTTGTTTGAGTATCAGCAGTGTTGCATCATAAAGTCAAAATAAGGGAACAAATTAAGACTGACTCACAGCACAGTGTGTTAAGATGAAAGCAAGACAGCAGTGGATGTATTTTGAGAACACCCTTCCAAGATTCATGAAACTTGCTCATCCAGCACAAACACCAAAAGGCTTTTTCAGGCTTCCACATACCTGGCGGATTTTTTCCTCCACACATGAATGACATAATATGTTGATGAGACAAATGGTGGCTTGTAATTATACAGTATGATTAATCTAATGAAAGAGTAAGTTTTGAATGTTGTGACACGGGAAATTTTCTGCATAGTTTTACAGTTGTTTGCAAAAGATTTGTCTGCCAGAGGACATCACATGACCTGCAGTTCCAACTGTGGCCACTAGGCCAAAAATTGACACAAGCAGAAATTTTGGATAATTTCTCCTGCTAAAAATATTGACTGACTTTTATAGAATTGCGAAGCTGTACATAATGTCGTCTGTACATAAGTGTCTTGGCGGTTGTTTTCCCATCAGATAAACAATGTATTCATTAAAGGATAAGGTTGGTGATTTCTATTTTTGCTATTGTCAACAAATCCCGTGAATAGACCAAAACCAACAATGCGTATGTCTCTCGATGCTATCAGACTTTTCTACCCTGTCTGTGGCACTCAGACCCAAGCCCATTAATTCCTATTAAAGACTTAAATCCTTACTAATGGGTCACAAATATATAGTTTATAGTTTTTAATAAGACTAAGTCATTTCCTAGAACAGCTGGGCACTGTAGTTTTTAGCAAATGTTTCTCAAACAGGAGTAAATAGTACATTTGTTGGGTACTATTTGTAGCTGTGGATCAATACAGATTTGATACACTAGTGAGTGTTTACATCACCAGGATAGTGACTCTGAAGAAACTACAGTGCCAATGATCATAATTACGAAACGTCACCAGTTGTAAAGGTGTGGCTCACTGATGTCTCTATGCTCTATGGCACAGAGGAATGAACTATATCAGGCTTTGGCTGCACAGACATTACTTGTCTAATCATTGTTGATTTTGCCTTGGGACTTGATGATACTAAGTAAAATATAGAATATCACTTAACTTGCTATCTGGGTAAAGAAAGCTGGTCTACCTGTGTTTCAAACTGTTAACACTGTTTGGGTTTCATGTCTTATGTAATTATGATTACAATTCAAATCAGTATTCAATAAAAACAGCTTTATTCCACAGATCTCTTACAGATCCTTTGATATTGGGGCTCGGGGTCGGGCCCAGGGGGAGCCGCCACCATTGCGTCCAACGAGTGGAGCGCCAACGGTAGCCCAGAAGATGGGCTGGACGGGGACAACGAGGACAAGACCCTGGACGGGGACGCCGAGGGCGTGTGGAGCCCGGACATCGAGCAGAGCTTCCAGGAGGCCCTCGCCATCTACCCTCCATGTGGCAGGAGGAAAATCATCCTGTCAGATGAGGGAAAGATGTATGGTGAGTACACTGGATAACAGCCAGAGCAACAAAAGAACAACAATTACATGGAAATCAGTTCCATAATGAATGCACAAAAACGAGAAAACCATCCATTCCACAGAGATTTGTGGCTACAAGAAAACAAACATCCACCATAGTGCCCTAAAAAGAAATGAGAAAAATACTTTTCTTCCTCTTGTACTCTTGTCACAGCTTTGACACAGAGGTGAATGTTTTCTTTCCACGCAGAGCTCTCTTTAACAAGTCTGTACCTGTGCTGTGACCCAACGGCAGGTTATTCCAGTTGTACCAGCACTCTCAGAGCTGGTTATTGCTGTTCTGAGAGCATCTCAGCTCCTCTCCCCTTGATTTACACCTGTCTTTTTCTTTACAGCCTATTTTTATGCCCACCGTTTTATTGCCTCTTCTCTTCCTCACTACACTTTCAGTCGCGAAACCTGCTCTTTGTTTTTTTATCGCTGAACGTCATGCGCTTGTTTCTCCCCACACCGGTATCGCTGGGAGAGTTTAAGCCTGAAGGTGACTGGTTGGAGCTGGTTTCTGGAGAAGTGTTGCGTTTGATGCTGGACGGCTCGGTTAAATTAGCAATAATTAGCACAGCGTGAATCAAGGCTCAGGAAGAAAAACATCGCATTGGCATGTCTAAGATTTTAAACATCCATATGGTTTCAGAATAGTTATGCTGTTTCCTGCAGCGTGTTCATTAAATTGCAGGTGTTGAGCCCTTAATGTCCTGAAAAACTCCAGATGGATCTGTTGGCAAGATCTTTGGTAGAATCGCTGACATCCAGGTGTAGGAAATTGAATGCATTTGTCTTTCATTATTTTGATCCCAGTCCTGTTTTTGAGACAGTGCACGCTCTCCTAATGAGATTTAGCATTTGAAGTTGGAAATTCTGCTGAACAGCAATAAATGTTTGATTGACAGGAACTGTGCTGCCTTCTTTACTGTTTTACTTGCCGCTGTCCTCAACAAACCTCTTTCTGGTTTTGTGAAATTATGTTATTTTCACCATCGTAATTCATCTCCCTCAAGCCATGCTTTGTAAGGCTTTCCTGCCCTTTAATTATTGTCCATCATGTCTCAAAAACTTGAAATTGATTCCGGCTTCAGAGCAACCATAAAAACCATCAGTCATTGCCACCAAAGTCTCAGACAGAGTGTGTATTTTAGAAGCATTAGTTGTTTGTTTTTGAAGAACTGTTTTTTGGGTGGCTTTTCTGCGCTTGACGTCAGATGGGATTCTTTTGGCGTGATTCACCCAAGATGGAATCTCATCCTCTCACTCGTCAGGCAAACTTGGATATTGAAGGACAAGCACATACCTGAGATAACTCAGCCACTGTTGCAGCTTCTGTTGTTACTCTGATCCTGTCTTAAGGAGCATAGTAGTGAAGTAGTGGATTGACTGATGAGAAAGTTAATCAACAACAGTTGTTTTTCTGATTCATTAATCATTTAAGTCATTTATCAAGCAAAAATGTACTGTTTCCACTTTCTCAAATATTTTGATTTGCTGCGTTTCTCTGTTGTTACTTGAATGTGGGTTGGGTTTTGGACTGTTGGTTAGACAAAACAAGACATTTTAAGACATCACCTTGGGCTCTAGGATCTCATGATAGGCATTTTACTCCATTTTCACGACATGCTGTAAACAATTAATGAATTAATTGTAAAATGAAATGACAGATTAATCGATAATGAAAATAATAATTAGTTGCAGCCCCAGAACCGGAAAGCTGGATACAGACTAAACTGTTGGACTAATGATACCATGCTCAGTCTGTTTATTTCTGATGTGATTCAGTAATGAATGCAACCATGTTTAATTACACTTAATCTATTTAAATCAATCAAATGTTCATTTTAGGCAGACTTGAGGGACATATGCTTAAAAATAACAGTATTGGTAAACTTATTCTATAATTTCCCAGAATAACACAACTAGTTTACAACAAGCGTTTAATTTGTTGACAGATCTTAAGCACAAATCACTCCAGGCATCTCTAGATTTACCTAAATAACTCTTCAGTCCAGTTTAGCAGGGCAGTGTTGTGTCCCAGGCTCCATACATTTGTCATGAGAACGTCAACAAAGAGGCAGGCTGTGCACAAACCTGCCCCCTTAGCAACAAACTGTCAGGACCCCTTTTAGAGGCCTGTTTTTTTCTAGAGCACTAAACACCCTCTCCATTTACAATAAGTCATCTGAGGCTCTGCTGGCAGAGCCAAGGCATGCCCCAGAAGAAGCCTCCTCACAAGGTGATTACCTCAGACATCTAAAAGCTGCCCTGACGTGAGGTTAGGGGAATGTTAACGATTGCACTGTATGTAATACTGTCTACCTTGCAGTCTCAGACTCCCAGTGGCCTCCAAAAGCAGGCAAGTCATCCCTCCCATTGGGAATTCCACTTTTTCTGCCAGGATTATTTTTTTTTTCATTTGGTGGGAAACCTTTGCAAATTTCCATTGCCTTAGCAAGATGACTGCTTTATAGATGTGTATTCTTTGCTCTACAAACCTGTCTAGACTTCCCAGTAACATTGCCAGTCATTTACGTAGCTCAGGGGTGACAAAGAGTTCAAAGGAACATAACACTCAATTTTAATAAGTCACACATGTTAATAATCACTCCATTTGTTTCAGAACATGAACAAAGCTCAAAGAAGCTAAACTCTAGTTTGTGATGTAATCACAGTTAAAATATATCTAAGCATTACTGTATGTTGAACCTTTTTCGTAAGATGTGCTTTAAATTATAATACTTTTTCAAAAGTGTCAAATCTACCGCAACTCTCAGGAATTCATCCTTTTCCACCTTTTTGATACCACTCTCATGTCTGTATGGTAAACATAAGGCTACAGCCAGCAGCCGGTTAGCTTAGCTTAGCATAAAGACTTGAAACAGAGGGAAACTGCTAGCCTGGCTCTGTCTGAAGGTAACAAAATCCACTTACCAGCACCTCTTACTCACAAATTAACAAGTTATATCTCTATATTTGTTTAATCCGTACAAAAACCGAAGTGTAAAAACAAGGGGTTTATGTGCTGGACCAAGAAGTCACTGCCCCCGGCCAAGAAATAGTCCAGCACATAACCCCCGTAAAACCCCCAAATAAAGTTTTTACACTTTTACAGTTTAATCAAACAAGATATATTGTGTTAATTATTTAGCTTTAGAGCTGCTGGTAGGCGGATTTTGCTACCTTTCCCCCTGTTTACGGTCTTTATGCTAAGCTAAGCTAACCGGTTAGCCTTAATTAACAGACAGATATGAGACTGGTATCAATCTTCTCATCAAACTCTCGGCAAGATAACGAATTTGCCCACTTCCCAAAAGGTCAAACCTTTTATTTTCCAATCATATACATTCAGAAGGTAGTGAACACGACCTGTCCTAAGTTAAAATGATATTATTATTATTATCTGCAGTGTCTTTTGAAGTTTAACAAACTAAAAGCGAAACACTCAAAGAATAGTTGGCGCTCAGAGACATTCGTTCTTGGTAGATTTAAATAGTTGGCGCATTTTACACCCTAAGTTCAGAGGAAGTATCTTCAGAAGATGCGTGTGTGTGTGTGTGTGTCAAAAAAATGTTGCCTGTCTTGTTTTGCTTTGGGGCTGTACTGACATGTTGTTCCTCTGCGTTTTCTGGTCTAGACAGGTATGTCAAACCCCAAGCACACACCTCTCTCTCTCAGCCCTGCAGCTGTCACTACTGCAAAGCACTCTGGGTACAAAAAAAAGAGAAAGATTTCAGTGCTAGAGGGAGGCTTATGTCTGTTTTGACCTTTGAAGGCCACATTGGGAATTAGCAGCAGGTTCAGTGCATGTGCAAAGTTGTGAGAAAAGATGTGTGTAAAGGTATAAGAGAGGGGGGCTGAGCGCTCTGTAATGATGACTGAGCAGGCCTTCCCTGTCAGCCCCCTCACTGAGATGTTGGGAATGTTTTCAGTCATGGCTGAGCAGTATGTTAGCAATTTAGGATTACCTCAATGTTATGAGAAGGGAGGAGGGGAGAGAATATGGGTGGAGAAAGGGTTCAGGAGAGAGACAGAGCAGGAAGAGGGGGGGGGTACCAGGAGTGAAGAGAGATTACCTTTTTTCTCACTATCTTAGCGTGGAAGTGGAAAATTCCAGCGGTCGTGTAGTAAAAGAAAAAGACAGGCGTGTCCTGTCAGGGAAGAGGTTAAGAATGGCAGCCTACAGCGATCTCAGTGGGTGTTGAGCAATCAACGAGGGAATCATAAGCAGCTCAAAAAGAGGGCAGAGAGATGGAAAGGCAGCGAGTGTAGGAAAATTAGAGGCAGAGGAAAAGTGAGGCTGTGCATGCAATTGTACGACTGTGTGTCTGTGTCTGTTTGTGTGCACCTGTCGTGTTCCCCTGCTGTGTGGACCAGCCTTTTCACCGTCCCTCTGACCCCACAACATGTCAAGTCTGAGCAGATCTTCTCTGCCACAGCTGCAGCCACCATTGACAACACAGAGATCATGCCCTCTGTATTTGCTTTGTTGGGGTTTGAGAGAGCAATGTGTCTAAAAAATTATCAACCAATATAACCACTTCTACTGGGTCTAAGAAAACTGGGCAGAAGAAGTACTATTATCCATAAAATGTTCATGTGCATACCGTGCAGCTGCTGCTTTGAAGTTCTGGGACTTGTTAAATATTCACTGTCAGGCTGTGATTTTATTTTTTACCCTAAGAGAATAACATCCAGCTACAGGTTTTGTTTTAGTGATCCAGAGATTGTTGATTAAGCTCTGTTTAGGAGTGTTTCATGCCTGAGGGCTGGGCTTGAACACAGGTCTCCTAAATGTGATTATGTTACCCCATGTGATGTATGCTGTGGTTTTTAAAATTTGATTCAAGGGTGTGAAGTGGAGGATGATTTGGATTTGGGACTCATTACCTTAGTATTTCTATAATCGTTTGCTATTGCCCTGTAACAACTCATCTTTTTTTGTCATGAAGTAGTCCTGTATATTGTTTAGGGATGTAATGGTTCATAAAAATCAAGGCTTTGTTCAATATGCTGCAGTGGTATCATGATCCAGTTTGTCTTTTTCCACTGAGCAGAAAAAGTAGTGCCTGGGAATGTGTCTTACACTTCTATTCCAAATCATTTTAATGTTCAACTTCTTAAACATTTATTTGAAGCTGGAGTTATTTGCTTGACCCGCTTCAAAGTGGTGTCTCTGCAGCAAACTGTATATCACATAAAACAATAGCAGTAATTTAAAATATCACAAATCCAACCAGATGTTGTGGAAAAGAAAACTGGAGATATCATCTCAGCTCACAACCACAGAACTGCACTGTTCAACAGATGAACAAAACACATTTTTATTTACCACGCAATACCAACAATCACTGTGCTCAACACTGTTATAAAGCAAGTTACAAAAATGTTGTATGGTTTGCTATTTTGAAATGATTTCCATAACACTGTGAATAAGAGATTCAGCTTGGTTTTACTGAACCTCAGCTTGGAGAGTCCTGAAAGTCTGCTGTGAATTTACAGTTTTACCAGCTTTGTACAATACTGAGTCCACCTCACCATTCTCAGAAACGTTGTTATCTTTGCCTGTAGCACCTAGTTCATATATGTCAGTATACTGTATAGTACTCTGCAATGAGATATCTGGGAAATTCATAGCAGAACTCTGTGGTCGGGACAATGTAATGTTTTCCCCACTCTGCTCCTCAGCTGAAGAGATTGAGAGTGACAGTTGCGCGGGGGTCGAACTGGCATTGTTCTTTCTCTGCCATCCTCTGCTGGGATGGTCGGCAGCAGGTGGTGTTGTTTTGGGAAAAGAGGCTGCTTTGCTGCCAGGTGGCAGTTGTTGGCAGAGACAGTTATGGCTTTGTGCTTCTTCCAAGAGTTACGGCATCAGCTGCCCCTTTTGCCCCTCTAACTGACGACCCCCTACCCCAACCTAATGGGCCTCACCCCGGCTCTAACCCCGGCTTCTCCAAGAGCTGGAAGTGCATACGAGCATGTGTGTGTTCACCCGAGCTCTGGCTGTGTTCGCAGGCTCAGGCCAATCAGACTGGCTAGCACAGATGTGACAGGCTTAGAGGAATGCTAGGAATGCGGAGGCGCCGGAGCGGGCGTGTCCATCCTTGGCCTGGGGCAGAGGGGGGACGGGCTAGCTCAGTATCGGCAGACAGTTCAGCTCTGCTCTGCTGGCCGACCGCCGGGCTGACTGGTTGGAGAGTACGGTGAGTGCTGCAAGCCTGCTGGAGATGGCCTGCAGTACTTTTATGGTAATTGCACTAACCAGGGCCTTCTGGAGGCCAAGTGCTAAAGAGTGTGTGAAAAAAATAGACTTGTTTCTCCTGTCATTATGTGTCTGGATACTCTAAAGACCATAGACCTCTTAGACACACAGTCTATTGTGTGTGTCTGTGTGTGTTCAAGAAGGCACATCTTGACCAGTTTTTGTTGGTGTAAATTTCTGTCAGCAAGTTTAGAGTTTAGGTCATTATTCATAATGATACAGCGGTTCAACCTCTCCCTTCGGCCCAATTTTCAGCCACAGAAACCCAGAAAGCGTGACTTGGCAAAGAAAATAAGTGAAAAAGACTGATGGACTGATTTTCCCATGAGACAACATAATAATGCTTTTTGCACTTCTCATACACCAAAGATGAGTTTTGCTTGATCCCAGCTGCACTTTGCTGAAAAGGCACTGCTTGTTAAATCTCATGCACGGCACTGAATGTAAAGAGGACCATGAAAGCCCAGAATAGAAGCCTGTTCTCTGCACAACCTGTTTGTGCAGAATGTCGAGAGTAGATGTTATGTCCTGAAAAACATGGTTCTGTTTTCTAAGCAATCTGTAATTAGGCTACAGGGCCACGTGAGCAGACAATAAGGAAGTGTGAAACAAGCTAATGAAAACTTGGGGGTAAACCTTTTAATACCTGGCTTCTTATAAGTAACAAATTACATTTTAAAATAGGGTCTCCTATAGGAAACAGAGGTGTTATTGTGGCCTGTGACCCTTGACAAAAGTTTGTTTGAGTTAGTCTGAGGACTCCTCAGACCCAGGGCACTCCAGGAGTTCTGGGAAAGGTCACACTGCTGTTCTTTTGACATAAGACGTGTATTCAAGGTATGACAAGAGTGCCACCTTTTGTCCAATTTAGGGTATTATCAGTACAAATGTTAACATCTTCTGTCATGTATTCTTGTATCCTTGTTTTTGTTTGTGACCTTGCTTTTGTGTTTTTTGTTACAGGTCGCAATGAATTGATAGCAAGGTACATCAAGCTGAGGACAGGCAAAACCCGCACAAGAAAACAGGTAAACAAGTTTTAACGACTTTGATGATTGGATTAGAATAACCATGCATGAGTTCGGTTTTAGTTACTGACAGTACAAGACGTAATAAATACATCGCCAGAAGGGTGAAAACTATTCATTACTGCAACAACTGTTTTATAAAAGGATTCATAGTTCCTGATGTCATGCTTAGTTACGAAAAAGTGGATTACAAGTTATTTAAAGGATAAGTCTGGTTTTATTATATATATTTCTTAGTGTCAACAAATCCCATGAAAAGACCAAAACCAGCAATGTGATAGTCTGTCTTTCAATAGCTTTTTGACTTACCTATCCTGTCTGTGGTACTCAGCCCCGCAAGCCCATTTTTTCTCTTGAATGTGTAGATCTTTAAATGTGGGTCACAAATATAGTTTCATTTTTAATAAAAGCAAGGTAGTTTCCCAAAACAGCTGGGCACTGTAATTTTTAGCAAATGTCACTCAAAGAGGAGTAAATAATACATTTGTTGGGGACTATTTTCAGCTGCGGATTAATGCACATTTGATGCTCAAGGCAGCAGAAAGGTAGAGTTGATTCAAAAATAAACTACAGTGCCCATGTTCCTCATAATGACAAAACGTGTCGACAGTGTGGCTCATTAATGTATTTTTTATAGTTTTTAGCCAACAAGGGAGGTCTATGAGGAATAAACTGTATTAGGCTTTGGCAACACAGGGAGTACGTGTTAGTAGCTTCAGTTCATTGATGGTTTTGGTCTTTTCATGGGATTTGTTGGTAATAAGAAAAATGTAGAATATCGCCAGCCTTATCCTTTAAATCAACTTTTATTGTTTGCATGAACTATTTAGAGCTCTCACTGTGTATGTTATCTCTGTAAGTATGTGTGTGTACATGTCTGCACTTGCATGCATGTGTGTGTGCACGCATCTGAGTGCATGTTGTTTTTATGCTCAAAAACTGTTTCACACCCCTTTAGGTGTCTAGTCACATACAGGTGTTAGCACGGAAGAAAGTTCGTGAATACCAGGCGGGTATAAAGGTAGGTGCCGCAAACCTGCCTCCCGGCAACACTGACTGGGCGTCTCTTTCCTCTTTGGTTACGGCTTCTCTCTTTCTTCCCTTGTCTTTTCTCTCCCTGTCTCCTTTTCCTCTTCCCTCTTCTTGGCTATTCTTCTGTGCAGGTTTCTAGCCACTTGCAGGTTCTCGCCCGGAGAAAATCTCGCGAGATCCAGTCAAAGCTAAAGGTATGCGCTTCACCGCGGGCTCGGCGTGGGCTGGTAAAGGCTTGGCTTTGCACTAACCTGCTAATTTGTGCACATTATTATCAGTCCTTGCTTTGATGCAAGGCCAGTTCCTCCTAGATATGTGAATGCAAGCTTGGCAAGTAAAATACATTCTTTAACAATAAATCAGATAATATAGATATTATTAAGGAGTTTATTCTCTGATGTACAGTATATCCAAGGGAACCACAGTCCTGCTTCTGAACCATGCATGCAGTGCATAAACAGATAAAGCTTTTTAACTTCTGTAGGTCAGAGCTGCATGAACTGTAAGGCTAATCTCATCACTCAGTAGTGAAAGCATTGTAGTTGATTCTAAAGCGTCTTCTTTAAAGGAATGCCACACAAGCTGTTATGATGATCCCAGTGAGTGATAATTTATCTGCATGTTGCTCCAGCTCTGTATCTGTCCTCTGTGCCAGCCAGTGCTTCTGCAGCATACTATACTCCCCTGAGACTTCTTCTCTCTCTAAAACTCTCTCTACTTTGATACCTTTAGTTCCTTTAAAGTGTCTGTTTGTGATGTGTTTTGTAAAACTGAACAGACAAAAAACATCATCACATGACTCCTTTTGACTCGTCTTGTAGTTCTTCCAATCTCTCTGGTTTCTCTTTGTGCTTCTTACTGTTACTCGCATATACATAACGCAGACACGTGTAAATACTGAAGACTTTGTGGCATTCTGTAGTGCTAACTTCACCTTAAATTAACCCCGTTATGTAGACTAATCCTCCAGTGGACACCAGCATCCACAAGTGACGTTTTGTTTTAAATGAAACTGTAAAAGATAAATTAGCCATCTTTTCAGTGTTCACAGTGGCTGGTGTGATAACCTGTAAGGAAATGGATGCATCAACCTTCTTAACCTCCTTACATATAAACTTTGACCTCAAGAAGTGATTTTATAACGTACAGTAGGAAGAATCAACTTGTTCATCCAGTGACACAAGTTTTTGAGTTTGGGTTTCTCTTGAATACAAAGTATAAGACTGTTCATAGTAAGCCATAACTTCCCTCCCTTCCCTCACCGGTGAAGTCACAGGACTTACAAAGCAAGGCCGCCACATTATCCTCCGCCGCTCTTTTCACATTCACATTAATGGCGTCAAAAATTGTGTTTCCAAAATGTTTGCAGATCTTAAAGTTAACGTAATTTTCCAAACACATTTTCTTCGTGTTGTCGTTTTCTGGGGTCGGCGTATCTAGACCGTACGTTTGATCGACACTCTTCGTCTTACATATTTTGTTGAAAGTATACTCATACTAAAAATGGACCAACAGGTAGCAGTATAATGGCATAAAACCAGGCTTGTAATATACTGTGTGGTGACTTTTATCCTCTCTTCTTGAAGGGGTTAATCATGTTTTCTTCTATTTTTTCTGTGGTTACTTCTTTACACATACAACCATCTGTATTTTGTCTCCTTCACACAACATAACATATTTGAGTTGACTCATTTTTGTAGCAAAATGAACATGAGTGCTTCTTGAACCCATTCACAAAAATCTTTCAACTGCTCGCTCAACATGTAATTCAGAACAGTCATATGGGTTTTTTATGTTTTGTGTGTTCACCTTTGTTGGATATTAAGATTTGCAGAACTTGAAGGATTTTTCAATGCTGTTCTTACTTTTAACTTTTTTCCTGTAGCTTTTAAATGTTAAATACCAACTAATGAACTGTACATGCAGCTAAACCAACGTCTTGTCCAAGCGTTTATCAAGCGCTTTATGAAGTTAAGCCAAAGTAGTTTATTCGTAAATAATAAAACCCTCAACAAACTAGTTTGCCACCCACCTCTTTTAAGTTCAGATGGCTGACAAAGAGCAAGTCCCTCCTCCGGGGAATAAAGTGAAATTGTAGCATCAGCTGAACAAACATGAAGTAAAAGTGTGACTGCTAAAATGGCTACACACTGTAGTACCAGCTGTACATTTGACGTAATACACTGAAGGCCTGTGCTGCAATAAACCTCCAAGGATTTAATTTTTTACTGTTTGCATCATGTTTTTCCTCTGTTGGTCTTCTAGTGATGGAAATGTTGAGTGTTATAAAGATATGTCTGCAACTATACAGTGCAGATTTTGATTGGGAACTAATTGAAAGAATATCCTTAAAAAACCTTACACTTTGCTTTATAGCCGAACCCTGTAACCTCTAAACCAGTGCAAACTGTTAGCGATGGTGTGTTTGGATAAACTATGAATTTTGAGTTATTGCACACCATGTCTACGGTGTAAAAACAGTGAAATGCACTTGTCAACCAAAACTCTTAATTTATCTGAACACTTATTTAGAATGGCACAGTACTAATGGTTTCTCTCCTTTTTGATTCAGGCGATGAATTTGGTAAGTGAATTTGACTTGTGCAATATGCTTCCCTCCCCCCCTTTGTTTGGCAGCACCAGTGCACTGTCCCCTTGCTATGGCCCTCTGCTGGCATGGCGTCCCGCCCCATTGCTATCCTGTAATGAAGCAATGCTTAGGAAACAGCCACGCTTTGAACACAATACTGCTGCGCATCCTGCCTGATTTAGCGTAATCCCCTCAGCCTCTGCCGAAAGCCAAAGTCTTGCTTGCTTTCCATAAGGTGTCGCTCTTTGATTCGGGGTCTCGCTTCTGAGGCATCTTTCCTTTAATTGCAAAGTCGTAGCATAATTAGATTAAGTGTATTCTTTTGCAAACATGAAAAAAGAGCAAGAGGATGCATTTTAAATGTAGTTTGGTATATTAAAATCGAAGCTTTGATGTGTTTGTAAGTCATAAAATATGTGTCATGCACCATGGACATGAACTTGTTGGCTTTGTATATCTTTTGCTACCTATTTCACTGACATAGTACCACTTTCATCCGCATAGTAAAATCTCAAA
>VMKM01001580.1:93639-129198 GCA_008360985.2 Macquaria ambigua | reverse complement strand
GTCCCGATGCATTCTAGGAAATGTAGGCAGTTTGTGACCACGTACATTTCCTAGAATGCATCGGGACAACACCCCGGAAACACAGGCGAGCATGACCCGGATATGATTGACTGGTGTGACTGGTGTGACTGGTGTGACTGGTGTGGGTGTGTAATGACAGTAACTTTAATTACTTGGTTTGGATTATCTGTGGGTATTTATTTTCCAGTTTTTACCCCCGCTATTATGAATACTTTACTTTTACTTATTTGTTATTTATGGGGGGAAAATGAGTAGTTTTGTGTGTGTAAAATAGATGTAGCCCCATACAGATGCAGTATTTACTCTCCTTACAGAAGGAACTACTCTGAACATTCACTATGAGACAGAGAAGCTTAAATTTACGCTCAGTTTTTAATATTTTATGCAGAAACACACATTTACCCTCCACACACACACACACACACACACACACCAGTTTTTCCACAAATACCACACTGATAATGAATCATATTAGATTTTACATTAATGCTGACCATAAAATTAGATATTGAAATGTGCTTTTAGCTGCTGGTTTCAGTTTATTTCACAACGATCAACATGCAGTGGAGGAAAATAATAAGAACTGTGCTTGAGTTAAGTTAAGTATTTGTACTTAACTTGATTTTATGCTACTTGCGTAACATGAAAATGCTGCTTACACAGTAATGCATCAGCAGAAATAAATCAATAATACAAATGTTATATTAATATAACACTGCTGCATAATGAGTACTTAAAGTACATTTTGCAGGTAATACTTCTGTACTTTTACTCAAGATTGTGAATGCAAGGCTTTTAGTTGTAACAGAGTAAGTAAGTAAAATATCTGAATATCATTTAGCAGTTAATTTCTGCCATGACGTAATGAATACTTTTGGAGACTTTTCCTATAAACCCACACAGTTTTTCACTGAATTTAAATTAATTTAGTTCACAAAATCTGATAAAATGTGTCAGTGAATGTTCTGTATGATTATTTATTTGGAGTTTGGTGGAGAAGCTATCTAAACAGCTTTTTACAGTGATGTTATGCTAAACTAAATAAACATTTTGTGCTTTTTTTGCTTTATTGACCGTAAAATATCTTCTACCTATACCCAAACTATTCCTTCAAAAATACTGAAAACTTCATATAATGACATCCATGTAAAGTATATAAATGATAATAGCAAACAATTTAAGACCAACACCAGACACCCCAGACTGTTTGTGCCCACTCCCACTTTTAATCAGAGTACGTGAATGCAGATATTTCTGATTTCTGAATTTGCTTCCCGCCCCTCGTGCTGTGTGTGACTCGTGTCAGTCCAGTCAAGCTTTCTTCTTTCTATCAGCTAATGTCCACATGTCCTGGTGTCCATCTTTACCTTTCAGCTTCAGGTAGGCCAGCAGGCCCGCCAGAGCGAGAACCAGCACTCCAATCACCAGGCCGGCAACCCACCAATAAGACGGCGCTTTTGAAGTACTTCGCTCACCTGCACACAGGTAACAAACACAGAATAATAATTTAAAAAACACTTTAATACATGAAACAACACATAATGGATGTTGTTTTCTTTATATTTTAATCACATTTGTTATATAATGCATACTAGTTTTATTATTGTTATATATTTTTCACCTTGTTCATAATAAGTACAGCTGCAACCTAACACATATTTCTAATTAATGGACCATACTGGTGGTTTTTATCCCTTCTGAGATTTTGCATTAATGTTGACCATCATTTTCTTCCATGCAGCCGTTAGTTTAAATTAATTTAAATTAATTTAGCTTCAGACTGTCTTCAGCAGAGAAACAACAGCACCGGTTGTCTGTTCAAACACACTTGTTTTCATTTCCCCTGACGACAGGCGCCCTCTTGTGGTTGTGTGAATAATGACCGCTGTCTCTCAGAAGCATAAGGGGAAGCAGCGTTTTGCTGTTATACTGCTGCAGAGCCTCTTATAAAGGAGGTCAGGGTGGATGGCTGCTTTGACCGCAGAAGTGACGGATCAGAAAACGATCGTATGAATCATTTTTGTAAAGCTCTGACAAGTTAATTAATTTAGGTATGTGGATCTTAAAGTTGTATCATATCATGAGGTTTTGTTTATAGCACATGACGACATCGAGATTTAAATGCTGCTAAAAACATTTACGTATTAAAGTGTTGCGATACACATACATGAACAAAACATGAACATCAGAGTGACGGTGAACATGCAGAAAGGCAGGCAGTGTGTTTTTAGCTCGGTGCTTTTCCTGTTCGTCCCTGATATGTCTGTTTTGCTATGTGTGTGTTTATGCATGTGTGTTAGAAAGAATTAAAACTGCTTCCCATACTGAATAAATAGTAGTGGATTACACTTCAGATACAGATACAGCAGGGAAAACTGATTCAGGAGATGCTGCTGTTGATTTTTTAAATTTAAGTTGTCAATACTCTGACAAATGTGTCAGTGTCGCGGAGGCAGAAATCTCAGAGACAAATATCTCAAAACCTGCACATAAAAATAAAAATAAATTACGAAAGAAGAAAATATGTTTCCTCGTAATTTGGGTAAGCCGATCCTTCAATAATTAATTTAATTTTTTGCAAGCAAGGAGCTTCAAACTATCTTTTTGTTTGATGGTAGTAAACCATTTGATATGTTTCTGAAAATGCTTAAAAAGTATAAACAAAGTATTTAAAGAGCTAAAATTTAAAGAACCACCAGTACAGTCATTTTTAAAGGATCAGTCTGGTGATATTCTATATTTTTCTTACTGTCAACAAATGTCATGTAAAGATCCTCCTGAAAAGTAATGCTTTAATAAATTGCTGAAAATACTCACTAGAGCACCAAATGTGGATTAATCCGCCGCTGAAACTAGTCCCCAACAGGTTTGCTAAAACTACAGTGGGCAGCTACGGACAGGAAGTCAGACACGTTGTTGGTTTGAGTCTGCTTACAGGCCTCTTTGGTTTAAGACTGTGTTTGTGTTTGTGACCTCACCGGCAGGATCGTCGATCATGACGTCGGTGTGTTCGGTGTGAGTGTTGTACGGCATGGAGAACACACAGGTGTAGCGGCCTGTGTGCTCTGAGTGCTTGGGGTCCATCAGTCGCAGAGAGCCGTCTCCAAACGGGACCCTGAAGCCATCCAGCTCCACGTGGTTGTTCCAGGGCGACGAAGAGGAGCTGTCCCCCGACCGGCTGTCGTAGGTGAGGATGTGGGAGGGGTCCTTGCCCTTTAAGAAGCTCCAGTGGAGGAAGGGGTTGTTCAGGTAAGGAGGGGCGTAGCAGGGGATGGTTAGATCTCTCCCTTGAGTCCCTTTTATTTCTACCAGAGAACAAGAGGTTTCAGAAGAGAGGGGGACACAAAAAGTCAAGAGATTCTCCAATAAGTAAATAAATAAATACAAATGATAGCATGTGAATGTGATTTCCTACTATGTAAATTGTTGTATTATTAATACACAAGCCCTAAAATCACATTTAATATTGTTGATAGAGACCTCTCTTCACTAAAAAGAGTCCTTTTACCTCTTTCCCTGAGTGAGGCGGTCCAGGGCGGACCACCGTAGGAAGTCGTGACTTTGCAGATGTAGATGAGGTTAGGTTGCCCGTTCAGCATCTTGAGGCGGCTGTCGACCGTGTACAGCCCCTGTTTGTCGGCCAGCATGCGCGTGACCGGTCGGAGGTCCTCGAACGTGGGCGGTTCAGTCGCCCAGGTTACACGAGGAGCCGGGAAGACATTAGGGACGATGCACTTCATCTCCTCGTAGCCGCTCAGCCTTGACAGCTCCAGAAACAGGCCTTGGATGGGTGCTGCACACACACACACACACACACACACACACACACACACACACAGAAACACTCACAGCATGCTAAAATGTTTCCCAGTGTCCCCTGATAATAGACTCTAAATGCCAGGGCCCAATATAGCCTGGCAGCGGATGATATCATTGCTCATGAAGATAACATTAGAGCTCTGTTAACACAATATAATTCTACCACAAACAGTTTTTGTGCAGTAAAAATGGCACTTTTCTTGACTAATTTAAAAGTACCCTAATGCTGCTTTCACTACAAAGCCTCCTAGGTAGGTAGAAAAAGAAAATATTGGCATTGAAATCTGTGTGCAAAAAGGCTTGAACTAAGTCTGAAGTAATTATGGACCTGGCATTCAGAATAAAAACAGGACTAAGAGTCTGCAGCCATGCTGGCGCCTCTGCGAGACTCCAGGCACAGCGGGGCTTTGAGCTAAATTCTTATCGATAATCAAAAATGTGTCTACAAAATAACATAACAGTCATTTCCATTACTCCCTTGATTTCAGTCAGGAGAAGCCACAGTGAGCTGCAGGTGACAGGCTGCACACCTCCAAAGAGGTAACCAACTTTACTGTGTCCTGCTGTTGGGTGGAAAACTACTCGCACCGCGTGCAGCATGAAATCAGGTCGCGCTGCAGTTATTATTACAGCCAAACAAACAATAAACAGATACACCAGCTGCTTTTCTGATGTATTTAACAAGTGTTTGTCTGTAATATTAAACTGCACCTGCTGTCACGACCAGCAACCACGAGTGTCGTCAAATTAATGTCGACTGAAATCTTAAAGGGTAACTCCAGTATTTTTAAACCTGGGTCCTATTTTTTTTTACAAATTTAGGGGTCTAAATTACTAAAAGTTACAAAAAGTTTTGGAGTTGGTCCAGCAGATCACCTCCGCCGGCAGCCGTGAAACGGGCTGCAACGTAATCCTTTGGGGCAACTGCGCCCGTCAAAGTGCGTCCACTAAAAGTGCCACTGAGTTTTTGCCATCTGGCTCAGATGTTATTCTACGTGTCTGACAACATTATGGAAAGGATCCCTACAAAGACAGACCTTTTTGTTAAAGAATAAGATCCTTTTTGTTTAACCAGAAACAACTCAACCTCTCGTGAGATTTCAGAGTGAGAAAAAGGATCTTAAAGGTTTGTCTCTGTAGGGATCTTTTCCATAATGTTGTCAGATGCTTAGAATAACTTTGGATGGATGTGACAGCATCCTGAGAGTGCTTTCACATTCACCACACACTAACCTTATTTATAAACTCACCTTCCACCTTCACGATGACCTTTGCGTTGTGTTCGCCCTTCGAGGTGGTCACGTGACACCTGTACGTGCCTCTGTCCTTGAGACTGCTCCTCCTGAGGATCAGCGTGGCGTTGCCACGGGATACCAGTTGTGGGAAAATGGAGGCGTGGTCAGAGATCTGCTCGTGCTCAAAGTGCTCCTCGCTGCTGTCATCACTGTCGTCCCGCTCGAACTTGTACACCACCACGTCCTGTCTGAACCACTCGATGGTCTCCTCGCTGCCCGGCTGGAAGCTGCAGGGGAGCAGGCACTCCTTCGAGACAAAGCAGGTCACAGTGACATCTGAAAACATGACAGGGAGAGTCAAAGTGAGATATTATCCAAGATTTTTGTTATCATTAAGTTGAGTCACAGCTTAAATTTGGTCCGTTGGGAGACCCAGTTTCCTTGTGACCATGGAAACTGGGTCTGCCAACGGACCCAAGGCGAACTGAGGGGCAAGACAAAGAGGGATTGAAACACCTCCTATAATACCTCTATTGAAAAGAACAACCTCACCCAGAAGTGGGAAACTGAGGTCCCAGGAAGGGATCTTGCAGGCCTGGCCACAGTTGGAGGCCTGGCCTGAGTGCGTGGATCCCAGTCAAGCTGAGCCTAAAGAAGTAATACAGGGCTCTGCAAGTTTAGGTGTAGAGAGCTGGTGTTTGCTCATTGGGGGGAAAGCAAAACCAGGATCCTTGTCTTGCTGACCTTGAGCAAAGAAAACTGGTGGTTGGGAACGTCATCTCTCTGGTGGAGAAGGAGCTGGAGCTCATGCAGGAGGTGGAGCAGTACCAACTATACAGCACATACAGTAGCTGGGCTCACCTCTATGCACATCTGGAACCAAACTCCTGGATAGGGGCTGGACTCAGGTCAGAGGCACTGAGCGAGTATAAGGATACCTAACGCTAAAAACAGCCCTGCATTGGTGGAGGCGTGTTGTTCCAGGTGTTCCTGTGAGACAATGAAGTACGATCCTGGGAGTCCAATTGGACCAACAGATGAACGTGTTTAAAGGTTTATCAGATTGCGAAACACTTTAACGACACAGAACTTTGGAACTCTGGAAAGTTATCACTCTGACAACTATTTTATCTTTCATCGTGAAAAAAAAAAAACCCACCACCACCGCCACCACCACCACCTCCTGCCTTAGGTGCAGCATGTACTTACCCTGTTGTCTACAAGTTCATGCTGAGTACAGATCACTCAACAGACTATATATGGCAGTTTTCTGTACGACCCGAGACCTAGAAACCACCCAGTACTGCCATGCAGGAATAAAACCACCTGGCCCCATGTTTTCGTGGTAATGTAATTGAACTATAGGAATATGCACCATGTACAAGACGCAGGAACCACCTTAGCTGATAACGTACATCAGTGGGGCAAATTTTCCAACATATTTGCGATTCACCAAATTACCAACATCCAGTTAATACACAGTGATCCTGGAGCCTTTGGCCAGATGTTAATCCAGCCTTGCAGTTAAACACACACTCAAAAAGGGAATTGTTTAGAGGGAGCATCAAACTCATTTGTTACACAGCATGAGAAACTGCTTCTTATCAGACATCAGCATCACTCTGCTGATACCTAGAAACCTTTGTGTTGTGGGGTTGTTTACTTTAGCTGGTTCAGATAACAAGTCTAAAAACTCAAGGAAGAAACGTTCTGTCATTATAGTTCCCATGACGCTGTTCTCACCTGGCCAAACCTTCGTCCCAGCGTAGGTAGATGATGCAACGGCCTTTAGCAAGTTTATGATGGGCCTTTTGTCAGCAAGGCGCTCAGAGTGCAATCGAAACATGAGGATTTAATAACAATGGAGATTTAGGAAAGTAAAATTGGCTTTAAGTGGCTTTAACTTTGAGTTTTTTCCCCCAAAGTCTCAGTTTGCTGTCGGAAAAGTTGAAAGGTTTTGTAGATTATCACCTTTATTTTAATGGCATTTGATGACTATATTTTCAACATATAAGCGGCTCCACAGCATCTCCTGGCACTAAAAATTAAATCCTTTACATACGTTACAGTAATAAATGCAGTTTTACAAGTGAGGTGCCACTGTAGTAATGGCAGCTTGTCTACTTGCGCCTACAATACAATTTGTCTATAGCAACAGTAACAACAGAGGTTCATGGATATTTCAGTATTTAGAGCAAAATGATTCAGAAACAAAGCTGAAATCATCACAACTGGTAGCCATTACATAAACCTAAATGACCGTTACATCATCCGGGAGAGTCTTGTGTTTCAAGTAAATGAGTAACATTGAGGATATTGTTTAAAGTATTCATTTTAACAGGAAACAAGAATGGGGAAAGACCTCCCACTTCCCGCCTCTGTGTGGATCATGTTGTAACTCAGAAACAGCGACGTGGCTTGAAGGTGAGTGTTGCACAGCTGGCACACGGTGAACACGTGTGGGGAATTTCTCCGAATTCACACCCTCAGCTTCCCTTTATTTCCACACATGCAGGCTGCAGATGGGCTATTAATCTCAGCTGTGACGTTAACCACAGGTGTTTACACAAAGCAGGAAGTCAAACCTTATTCTTGGGAAAGACAAGTAGTTCTAGTTTTAACAGAATAGTATCTGTACTGTAGCTAACAGTGTTGGTAACTTGTCTGAGCTTGTGTGCCTGAATCATACAGATGATTCATTTCCGTTGCAGATTAGATGGAGAGTACAAACATTTCTGATTGTCGGGCTGTTTGAGGCAGAAATAATCTCGCTGGTTACTTTAAATTCCAGTGGGTGGAGCCTGAAGGGGCATCAACAAATGCAAAATATACATTTAAATAGAAATGACTTGTTTTTCCGTTAATTCATGGCCATACATTAATGATGCTGGAGGTTCAGCAGGCTGGTTAAAGGGTATTAAATGTTAGTCAAATGTGTTAATCCATCTCTCAAGCAGCCTCAAGCCCGTTGGTTCCTACTGAAGACGTCAATCTTTGAATAACGGCTCACACATATATAGTTTCTTTTTCAGAAAAGGCTCAGTAATTTCCTAAAACAGCTGCTCACTGTAGTTTTTAGCAAACGTCTCTCAAACAGGACAAAAATGTATTTACATCTTTGTCTAAAGCTAAAATGAGACTTTGTCAAATCAAGGGAGTATCTTCTAAAGTCTTTTTTACTACAAAACTCTCTTTTTATGTGTTTACTTGTTGAGCTGCAGTGCAGGAATATTCACACAAACTGGGGAATTTGTGCTAAAAAGACTCACTTGATTTGACTATTAGCTTCAGATTGGAATAAGCGAGGACTGAGGATTTTGTCCCCCAACATTTACACTGGAAGTGCAACAGGAAGGGATCTTTTAATGTCCAGTATGAGCAGGAGGAATCATTACAGCAAGCAAAACCTGTTTCAAAGTTCATATGTGCACCTGACTGTTGTTTGAAGACAGATTTGAGAAATTGTGAACCTATCCCTTTGGCTGCACCCCAATAGTGATGTCATTGCAGGTGTTTTCCACCAGCTGTCGGATCCTGTCTAAAGCCTGCAGCCAGAACAATTAATTAACAAGGTTTCTGAACTCTTCTCATCTCTTGTTGGATCTTAGTCAAATGTTTGAGCTTCAAACTGTGTTCTTACCTCGCAGTTTCACCTTTTGTCCTCATGGTGGCCTTTCTGACACCCCTGTCCCCTCGCACTTTTTACTAGCTGTAAAAAAGGCAATGCACCTCCTTTGACGTTACTAACTGAAGGGCGTGGACCACGTGTGTTCATGCCTCCTTGATCCAACACATACCACAGAGATAATTTCTGGAGAAACTCCAGAAAATTCCTAGAAATGTTTGCAAAGCTCCGGTCTGAATTCCACACACCTCCACAACCTCTTCTCAGAAAACCACTTCAATACTCGCTCACTTCACCTGCCCAAGCTCCTGTTTCTCTGACGGGTTCTTTCAGGGACGACTGTTTGGTGACGTTTGAGCCCAAACTTGAATCAGATCATTGGTTTCGTGCCAAAAGGTGTCAGATTATCATTTCTTTGTGTATATGTTTGCATGTACTGTATATAGACAACCATGTGTTTCCATGCGTGCGCGACTGTTACGGGCATGACAACAGATGAATGGCTGGAGGGATTAATTGTTGCTTTATCACCTCAATGGTTCTTTCCCCGCCTCTCTGTCTGTGTTTTGACTGACGCTGCCAGCTCATGCTCACAGCTGGTCCTCTCATTCTTGCTCTTCTTGTAAATCCCAGTTGTGCCGGCAGCAGAGTAACGATTCAGACCACTGACTCACACCTGCACGACGTCGCAAAGCAGCCGACTGGTTTACCTGCCTGACGACCCGGTAACGTCGGCTCCCGTCACACAGTAATGTGACATTTCGTGCCCTTGCAGAGAAAGCCTCGAGGTTTTAGCCTTTGTGCTTGAACAATCTGCTGAGCAAACGCTGTTTCTTCGAGACAGCCAACAAACTTCACTCGCGCCGTTATTTAATAAAATAAACACTCAATCCAGTCCAGGTACGTACTTTGACTGATAAGTAAGCAGATGAGTACTAATGCATGAGATTACAAAATTAGTGATAACACAATCTTAATAACTTTCCAGCCTGAATCCGGTCCAGGAACAAAAAGTGAGCGCTCCCTCAAACAGAAGAGCCTTTTCCGCCAAATCTGACTGAATAACCGTTTGCTATAAATGGCTATTTCCTTGACCTAAGTGTCTTTAAACTTATGCAGTTTTCCTGAGTAGGGGATGATAATCAATATGTGCTTTAGATTATTTCCATAGGTGTTCCAGATCTTAAGGAGTCAAAGAAAAACTGTGGGAAAAAAAGGCTTTAGTGAAAATCCAAAGAAAGGAGGAGGGGAGAAAAGTGAGAAAATAATGCTGAATATTTGCACAAATACAGGCACTTTTTCTTGGAGGTTTTCTTGGATTGGCAGCTATTGTGGATTGCAGCCATAGACTATAGTATATAAAGATGGACGACATGCCTCCACTTCCTCCCACTGTGCAAAAATGCAAAAATATCCCTGATACGGGCGCTGCCATCTTGTGCTGGTGACGTCATTTGGAGCCAGAGGTATCTGCAGGTGTCGAGGTCCCGCCCACACACCCACCTGAACCAATCGCGAGCACACTCAAAGCTATCAATCATGTCACAACCCCTTGTTATAGCATCAAATAACTAATTAAATCCAAACTGGAACAAACATCAGCGTGTTTTAAAAAATGACAGAAACCATCTTTGGGAACATTTTATTTTTGTCCCATCTGCTAACATGGAGGGGGCGGGGCTTGTGACCTATACTGCAGCCAGCCACCAGGGGGCGATCCAGATGTTTTGGCTTCACTTTTGGGGAGCTGTCATATCGTCCATCTTTATATACAGTCTATGACTGCAACGCGTTTCAAGCTCTCTTGCTCTTCCTCCTTCATGACATTAAGTGTCTGTATTTGTGGTCGTATTTAGCATTTTAGATTTTCTTTCACTTTTAGCTTCCATCCTTTTTTTTCTGTTCCAGATCTCAGCAATGAAGTTGGCGAGTAAAATGTTACCTCAGCTCTTAGGAATGATGGTAGGAACTCTTAGAAATAAGACCAGACAGACTTTTCCTTCAAGTCCAGCTGTTTTACTGCTGTTTCACTTGCTGTGGTGGGAGAATATTTCCATCCTGAGTTCATACCTGACGTCAGAATTTGGGGGAAAAAGTTTGACTCAGCCATCTGACTAATGTGGGACAGTTCTCTATTGCAGAAAGAGAAGTCTTGCAACTGTAAGAAGATTATTGTATTTTCTTCACCATGCTGATATGTGTATCAGGTTCTGTAAAGAAACCTGATACACTTTTTAATCCCTGTGAATGTGTCCCTGCTTACGGATCAGTTGAGGCTGCTGGACAAAGAGGTATTTGTGTCTTACCTGGGGTTTTGTTCTGCGTGGCAAAGCTGATCCAGAGGAGGAAACAGGCCCAGGTGTGTATCGCTGACATGATTTCCTTTCAGCTGCATGCATTCACGACTCAGAAACACACGCAGACAGGTCTTCAGTTCATACTTGTTTCACTGTGGCGATTTCAGGCGAGAGTATCCACTTCTTCACTCCTGCCAGGTTCCCTGGATCCCTCTGGGTGGTTTGGCATCACACACATGCACAAATACAGGGAGGTAAAGCATAATTAGAGGCACATTCCTGACAAAATGGACAAAGGAAGATACACAGTATAAAACGTGACAGAACATGCGCAGCTTTCCAAGAAAACTTCAGGTTTGATCCTGTGATGAGCGGGGAGGATTCGGCTTGTCTTTACTCTCAAACCTCCCTCAAACCAAAAAATAAACATGAGATTTGCAGCTCTCTTTCATCCACCGCAAACTCTGAAAACCTACAACCCTTTTCTTTTCTGCTCCTTCATTCCTCTCTGTTACTTCTGCGTCTTATCCTCCATATTGAGGCCTCCTTTTTATCTCTCGAGTGGTTTGGTAAGTGAAAAGGATACATCTGTTACCCTCTTACGTTATCTTGACACTTATCTTAACTCTGCAAAGCAAACACAGGTGAACTTGGTACCGTGCATCAAAGAGCGCAAGGTTTATCCGGCCTGCTGATAATGCAGTCAATCAGTCTTAAAGATTAAGGAAGTCTACTAGAGCACGCAGAGAAGAAAGTGAGTTTCACGGTGATGAAGTGTCGTGGCGTTTGTTGTCAGGAGGTGAGCCAGGCGTGCAGCGGGAGACTTTAATGTGTTTACGTTTGATTCTTCATGCGAGACAATTCCCTCTTTAAGTGTTATACAGTATAGAAGAAGCACATTATCTCATATTCACTGCTGATGGCTTCCTGTTGGCTCAAGAAGAAAAAGGGCAGCACTTGGATTTTTTCCAAATTATTCCTCTTTGTAACAGAGCAAACAGAAGCGCACACTCAATGAGAAATGACTTTTGTCTGTGCTTGTGTCCATTTTTCTCTAAGAGCTGACAGAAGGTATTTGTCTCTATGTTAGACATTGTTTTTTTGGGTTTTTTTTTTTTTGTAGCTGAAACAAAAAGACAAAACTTTTTGATGCACTGCAAAAAAAGTTTCAGATAAACGTTTTGGTGCAAGTGTGCGGGATTCTGCAGAAAACCAAATCAATAACTTGTTTGCACGTTAACATGTTTTTTTAAATGACTAATTATTTATGAGTGCATTTAGAGTAGAAAATTGTGTGTTTGGAATATAATTGGGTTCTGAATGGGTTCTCAGTGTGCTTTACATAAAAATGGATACAGAATATTAAATAAAATGCAACAATAGGTCCACAAAACTTTGTGCAAGAACACACTGCACTCACTCTGCTGCCTCTAAAACAAACAGCGACACCTTATAATATTCTTATTCAGTATTAATGACACGTTTATTAGATATTAAGACACTAACAATAACTCTTTGACCCCAGGTGCATTCATATCTTAATGTGCCGTACATCTTATACAGCTTGAAGTAACGTTTAGAAGAATATAATAAATAAAATGTGAGAAAATGCAACAATAAGTTAATGTAAAGTTGTGCAGGAACACACTTCACTCACTCTGCTGCCTCTAAAACACACACTCACTCTTTTTAAATACCTTATTCTGTATTAATAACACATTTATCAGAGTTATTAGGACCCTAACAATAACCATTTGACCTTAGGTGCTGTTCCAGCTGATGTGCTTTACATTAGAATTAAATCATAAGTAACATATGCAGAAGAAAATATGAAATAAAATATGAGAAAATGCAACAATAAGTCAGTGAAAAGTTGTTTGGAAACACTTCACTCACTCTGCTGCCTCTAAAACACACTAACAAGTTAAAATTACCTCAATATATATACTGTATATATAATGTGCATCTTATATTAACACATATACATAACCAGTCAGTTTCAACATTATATTTACGTTTCAGAATACACACAGTATATTTATGTGCCAATGTTTAAATAAATGATCCACTCAAAAGCAGAAACAAGACAGCAAATACTACAAGCTTAAAGTTTATCCTGATAAAAGTTTTTTTTTTCTAACTTTAACGGCTAATTGTTTTATCAATAACGAGTTATTAAGACATAATTGCTCTTTGACCTCAGGTGCACTTATCTCAGAATAGCAGCAGTTCAGCCCCTCCCGAAGCCGCTTTCATCATGAAGCCTAGTGATTTAAGTTTGTATCTAACCAGCTGATTACTTTTATTAATGAAATGTATATTTTTTTATAGAAGTTTCTGTGCAGCTTTAGAGCTCATCACAGCGCTGAAACTCCTCTTCTGAAAGGTATAAATGACCTTCTTTCAGCTGCTGAGTTTGGATTCTTCTAACCTTAAACCGTCCATACAAGTGTCTTTGAAAATATGTATTAATTATTAATATTACTTTTAGTATCCTGGATAAAAGCACTGTATGTATACAATAAATGAGAGGAAAAGCAATAACTTACAGAAGCTCCTGGACATCAAGAGTAAAACCTCCTTTGATAACCACAAAAAGTCAACTTTTTATAAACGTGTGGTATCCCATGGAGCTGCTACAGTACTGAAATCAGAGCCATCTGTTAGTGACATGCCAGCAAACGTGTGTGAAAGCTGAGAAAACACTTACAGTGACTCAGCTGGAGCTCCAGTTCAGATGAAATCCAGGAGAAAGAGGAGAAAATGAAGAGCCGAGCCTGCCGCCTCCTGAGAGTGTGTTAGCTTGACTGGATCAACAGGTTATTTAGAGAATAGGCAGCACACACACACACATTTCACCATACACAAGGCACTGTAGGGAGGGTAAGGTCGCTTCTCACACACACACACACACACCCTCTGAATGGGTGGAGTTTGGTTGTGATTGGCAAAGTCACAAACACTCACACACACACACACGACCCTCCATAGGAGTCAGTGTTTCCTCTGCAGCTCCACCAAATGTCAGTGGGGTTTGTTTTCAAAGTGCAGAGCTGTTTTAGTGCGTGCTGTGTGCAATGTGCTATGTGCTGTAATATGTCAAACAGCCAACAGAGACAGAGAGGCTGTTTAACACCTGCTGAGACCGAACACACACACAGAACTACAGTAAAGGCTTTTCATTTAAATAAACAGAGCTGCATCAAATGTAAAAGTTTTATCTTTTAGCGACCGGAGACTCCACATTTCCTTTTAGTCATCATTAAATCATCGTTTAGTCAAGTGGAGTTCAGTGGAAAAGAAAAGTAAAACCATCACGGTTGCAGTTGTGGAAGTTTTGCTGAGTACATAGTTCTCTTTTTCAGGGAAGCTCTGCGTCACTTTTTCGCTCTCTGGACAGCAGTCCAACCAGTCTGATCTTGGGTTAAAAGCACCTCAGTCGTGGTAGTGAGGGAGGGACTAGTGCTGCTCCTTCACTTTGACCTTTCACCTCTTATTGCATGGTTTTGACATCATCTCTGATAAGACTGAAATAGTCTGCAGGGCGGTAGAGCTGCATTCTTAACAATCAAATGAACAAACGTAATGAATTGTTTCCGCTGTTCTTGTTTTTATCACAGATGATGGTACATGTTTGGTCAGGCAGCAACAGTACAGAGACATGTAGAGATCGGTTTGTCGTAGTTTAATTAATGTAAATGTGTTTGGAAATCTGCAATAACGATCTTCAGGTGTGTCCTGCTTTATGATTGTACCTGAACTTTAAGCTCTGTCTTGTCGAGGGTCAAAATCTAGTACCACCTTTATTTTTATTTTTCAATTTCATGTTGCTCTTCTTAAAAATACATGATGTGAATTTCCAAAGAAATTGCCAGTAACAAACAAAAAAGGGTAACACTTTACAATATGGAACAAGTGAGGAACGAATGAGAAACGACCTGATAACTGATGAATCGTTAATAAGTAGTATTAATGATCGATAGTGGAAAATGGTGAGTTACTAGTGTACAGACTGGGAGATACTACATTAATGAATCATTAGGTGGGACCAGAAACTAGTAACAACTCATTAATTACTGATTACTTAACATTAGTTACTGTTTTTGTGCAGCTCCAAGTGATAAATCATACTGAGTAGTTTCTACTTCATTACTTCATGATTATCTGACCATTACTAACCACATTTGTGCCCCCCAAGTAAAGTAAAGCTTCATCCTTAATAACAAAGCATCATATTCAGGCTGTGTTGTAAAGAGTTACTCCAAAAAACAAACAAATAAAGCTGAGAGTCTTGTTTTCGCTGACCTCCAGTGGTTTAACTTCTCATCTCGCTGCAGTGACGTAGAAGTGCACTCCAGCGTGTGTCGGTACACTGTGATGTCACTGATGGGTGTGGTTACAGGTGCAACACACTTGAAACTTTAAAGCAGAGAGGACTGCTTTTCAGTCAGGTGTTAAGTTAAAAAGATCTTCCTATTAGTGTGAAAATGAAGGCCGGAAACATTTCTAATGTTTTCTAATGTTTTGTTTTCTCATTTTATTGGTGACCTTGAGTTATTTGTCATGTTGAGAGCCACTTCATTTCAACAACTCTGATGGTGCAACACAATTTAAGCTGCTAAGGAAGAGAGTCCCCAAACTCCTCAATTGCCTAAAAACCACACAGAACATGAATGCAGCACCAAAAGTTGCATATTCAGTGTGTTTGTATGTAGCTGCATGGCTTGTTAAGCTGCACATGCAGGCGTGTTGTGTGTGTGTGTGTGTGTGTGTGTGTGTGTGTGATTACATATCTTCCAGAGGTGTAAACTAAGGAAGGCGCTCTGTCAGGCTGGATTAGACGCAGCTCGCTCTACTCCTGCTCAGGATTAAACCTCGGCTGATCTTATCGACCTTTTGTTGTTTGAGCTGCTTCCAAACCCGTGATTCATTTTCTCACACAAAAATCCTTCTCTGCACACACACACACACACACAAGGTGGAGGTGTGCGCTGACCTCATAAAATCACACCAGGTGCCTGTTTTTTCATTGCCCCACTGAGAAAATCCTGATTACTGATGGGTTTGTGTGTGTGTGTGTGTGTGTGTGAGACTGTTTGTAGGTTAGTGAAAGATTGCTGTGGCTGTAGATAAGAGGATTACGGTGGAATTAGTGTCATTCCTCTATCGCCGCGAGGAATAGATTCATATCGATTTTAATCAGAGATAGAAAGATCCACAAACCGCAGACAGGGACAGGCTGCGAGAGCGAGAGGAGGAGTGAATGAAGCTGGAGGGGACGGCAGAGACACCAGGAGATTCCTGTAAATCGTCGCAGCCGGGATGTTGAGCTGGAGACCGAGGAGCTGCACAAACACCTGCTGCAGAGATATCTACATGTAGGAACATTTGTACGTGCATTTACGAGAGAACTTCAAGTGATCACTCATGTATTTGCCTTGTTTCTGGAGCTCTCTGGTTGAGGAAACTTCCAGCCACCGAGGGATGTTTGACCAAAACCACCAGCGTTAGTCTGCAGAGACGTGGAGCCGCCGGGTCGCTGTGGCCAAAGATGCTGGCGTTGTGTCAGTTGTGGCGGGGAAACCTGTGAAACATGAAGGTGGACGCGCTGACCTGCCTGGCTCTGGCCGTGGCCAGCCTCGTCGCCATGGTGACCGGCGGTCGCAGCTCTGGACGCAGGAAGCACAAGGAGGTCTTCCTCGGGGAGAACAGGAAGTTCAAGTTTGGAGGGTGAGACACACAGACGGACACACACACATTCATCACAGCTCAGTGTGACAAATGGCTGCAAACCACTGAGTCAGTAGTGCAGATGGTTTGCAGCAAACCAGACAAACTGTTGGTGCTTCTTAAACTTCTTAAACTTTAATAAGCAACAACCTGTGAACACATATTATGACCTTACAAGGTGAAACGTGTGAGCAAACATTTGTATATTTACACATCCAACAGATACAGAACAACATTAGCATCATTTGGAGTCGTGTTTGTGACGACCACCTTAGTTTAGCTTGTTAGCATGCTAACATTTGCTAATTACCAACTACAGCAGAGGCGGGTGGGAATGTCGTTAGTTTTGCAGGTATTTGGTCATAAACCAAAGTATTAGACAAATTAAAATTATGACATGTTGATGATGGCGCTAGATGAAGAGGTAAAAGATTACTCCAACAATTTATTATTACACTCCTGTAAAATTATTAGACTCAGGATTGACAATTAAAAAATAAAAAAAGGATCAAAAGTCGCTGCAGCAGAACCAGAGATATGTTGTTTTTTTTTATTCCACGCCTTCTTCTTCTTTGTCAAAACATGGCGCCTACATTACCCACAATGCACCTCGACTGCCAACAGTTCAGTCATAGATTCAGGTGTGTTATGCTAGCTAGCGGCTAATGTAGCCTGCAGCAGAGATGAGCAGCAGGCTGCAGAGGTCTGACACATGTAAACAAACATAAGATGATCTTATAGACCATGATGCATTGCTGTAGATGAAACCAGCCAACAGTATATAAAGGAGTTCAAATGAGCTGAAACATCTACAGCAGTAAAATGCAACATCCACATTAATGCAGCAGGAATATTAATCCAGAAACAGCAGAAATAACAGGGAAACACTGACAGGAAACAAACTTACATACTTTTACATAATTAAGGTTTTGAACGCAGGACTTTTACTTGTAGTGGAGTATTTTCACAGTGTGGTAGTAGTACTTTTTCTTGAGTAAAGGATCTGAATACTTCCTCCACTGCTGCCTACAGTTTATTACAGTATATTGTGAGGTTTGCCAGGAAGCTGTGACTTGACTTCTAAAGAAGACGTCACACAGAGGTTCCCATGGTTCGATCACTCTCACTTCCCTGTTTCACATAAAAACCACAAATTACCTTAAACACTTATAGCTGGATTGTTTTATTTTAAAAAGTGAACTCATAGCAATATCCTTCCCCAGAAAAAGCTCATTTTTCATCGACTGTGCTGTTTTTATTGCTCACAGCAGACGACTGACCACCGCACGTTTGAAATATTCCAGCTTTTGGCAAAGAGTGTGCTCCTCACACAGGTTTTACTTGTCTAATAGAAAGAAGAAGAAAAAATGCAGCTTTCCTGGAGCTTCTGTCGGAAAGAATGAATGAATGCAGCTTCAGTTCTGTGCATCTCTTAACAAGTTGTGTCAGTGAGTAAAATCGCTGAATAGATTTCTATCAAAACCTTCTATTAAAACGTGTAAACCCATTAGTGGTGAGCGTAGTCATCCTCCTCGGAAAAATGTTTATTTTCAACACAAATATGGAGAATAACTTACAAATGAGATGATTTAAACCACATTTAAAACATCACAGAAGACTTTAATTGTAATAATTTCAAGTTTAGCTTCAGGATATGAGCAGTTAAAGGAGGGAAAGATACATTTAAAACAATAAAGAATATATTTGTACTTTGGCGAGGAGGGTGGAGGTGGGAAACAGATTCATAAAAGAGGTGAGAAGCTAAGAGTTTTTATCATTAACTGGTGATATACTAAGATGTGACTGCTGCAGGGTTGTAGGCTTTTGACTGAAGGAGTTGTAACAATATTAACATCCCTTTCCTGTATTTTATTACATATCGCACACAGCTCTCATTCAGTCTCCGCAACCAAAGCCTGATTATTAAGATGTTATCTGAACTCTGGCTTCATTCCAGACAAACTGTTTGTTAAACCCACAATTTGCTCTTTGTTTGTCACAGCTGACGTGCAGATGTGTGTGAAGCGACAGTGAGAAAAACGATTTATAACCTTTGAGCCAGAGTATAATGTCTCAGCCCCGCCCTCATTGTCTGACTGACAGGTGATCTGTGGGAAATGCATCGCAGAAACAACAACGACATTATGAGTCAGTCATGGAATGTAACTAAGTACTTAAATACACATTTGAGGTACTTGTATTTTACTAGTTGAATCTCATGCCACTTTCTGCTGCTACTCCACTACATTTATCTGACAACTTTAGTTACTTTACAAATTAAGATTTTTGCACACAAAACGTGAAAATGTACAAGTACAGCTGAAATGATTAGTCGATTAATCAATTAGTCGATTGACAGAAAGTGAATTGACATTTTTAAGCATTGTTCCAGCTTCACACATGTGAGGATTTGCTGCTTTTCCTTTTAATTAATTTTAATTTATGGTTAATAATAAAGTTGAGGTTTGGTTTGTTGGTAGAATAAAACAAAGCGTTGTGAAGGAGTCACTTTGACGCCATTTCTCACTATTTTACCAAACAATCAATCGATTAATGAAGAGGATCAGCAGATTAATCCATAATGAAAATAATCATCAGTTGCAGTCCAATACAAAATAGTTGAAAATGAGCTCCACCTCAACCAACTACGACAGTAAAATCCTGCTTTTTTAAAAATACTTTAACTACATTTTCCAGACTTTTACTTGTAACAGAGTATTTCTACAGTGTGGTATTAGTACTTTTACTTAAGTAAAGGATGTGACTGTGTGTGTGTTATAGTGTTACAACAGTGTGGTTATGGTTGAATGCTGCTGTTTAAAGTAGCAGCCAGGCCGCCCTCATCTGTCGTGCCTGACCAGAGGTGTTGTTTGTGTGTGTGTGTGTGTGTGTGTGTGTGTGTGTCCAGAACACTGTGAAGATTTTGTCATTTTATTTGTCCTTACTTTCAGCAAAGTTAATTTTGGATTAACGTCATTCTAGAGTTAAATTTAATTGTTGAGTTTAGTTAATTGAATTAGCTTCAGGGTTGTTAAATCTGACTCGTCTTTGGGGCAGTGCAGTGTTTGTTTCAAGGTTAATTTAAGGGATTATGGAGATAGGATTTGGCTCAAATGCAGTGTTTGACCTCACAATAATAGGAGACCAAATGTGTGTTTGTGTGTGTGTGTGTGTGTGTGTGTGTGTGTCAAGGTGTGTGACTTTCAAAGGGGCTTTTCATCCGTCAGCGGACAAAATCTCAAACAGCTTTTATCTATGGGAGGCCTCCCATACTTATCTCTTTTCCCATTGTGTGCTTACCTGTGCACTGCACATGTGTGTGCGCGTGTGTTTACTCCCTCTAAACACACATGCGCGCACACACAGACACACAGACACACACACACACACACACACACAGACACACAGACACTCACACACACAGACACACAGACACACACACACACACACACACACAGACACACAGACACTCACACACACAGACACACAGACACACACACACACACAGTGCGGCATGTATTGCAGCCGTGCTCAGGCTGTAATTACACCTTCTACATCCTGAACGTCGCCTGGTCGGGGTTCCCCTGGTTGAATGTCAGACATATATAGTAGTTTATAGTTGATTTCACTGCACAATGTGTTTACTTTATGTTGCCTGAGAGCAGCACCACTCGAAAACACCCAAACACTGTCACAACAACAACAACAACAACACATTTAGTTAGTTCAAGCAAATTGGGCTGAGCTTGATGCGGAAAAAAAAAAAGCAGTTTGACAAAAAAAGAACAGCTTAACTATCTCCATGACAACTACTGATGAAGTTCACAAGTCCAGAAAAGATAGACCTTGTGATAGGATTTTTTTTTTTTTTTTTGTCAAAACAACTCGAAAAATTCCCCCATAACAACCTCATCCACTTAAGAAATTTGCGATTAGCTGCCAACCAAACTCTATTCAAAAAAACACACATTTTCACATTTTATTTATTCATTTGACATTTCATTTTTCTGGTACCAGGTATGTAATTCAGGAGATTTCTTTTCCCCAACATCTCTTGCATCTCCTTCTTTGGCTCCATCACTGCAGGCTGTCAAAAAACATTCTGGGAAATGTAATGACTTAATAATCAGGGCCACAGAGGTCATGTTTCTTGATATTTGGCATCCTTGGGGGAGTTTACATTCAATTATACACTCTTACAATTTAAAACTAACATTTCAAGGCTTATTCCAGTATTTTATTTTAATTTAATATATTTATATTTGACTGCTTTTAGGCCAACCAGAGTTTATTCCTGACAACGTGAAGAAGGTTTTGAAACTAAATCTAAATGTTAAAAAAGTTCATCATTCAAGATTTACAGACAAGAATTCAAGTAACTACAAAACATTTACAGACTTTATTTTTGGCGTGTGGTCAAAATCTTTAGTTGGGGGACTTCAATCATCATGATGACTGAATTAAAAAGCAGAATTTTAAAACGTAGTAATTAAAAGTAGTTGAGTCTGGTTTAGGAACAGTGATAACACTGAATTAAATAAATTCAATGGCAGGTTTGACACGTCAGATTTTGATTAGCCTGGAAGTTATCATAACAGTGGAGGAAGTTTGTCGAACCTTTAAAGGGATTAACTTAAGAAAGGCAGCTGGTCCCGATAGATTAACTGGCAGGGCACTGAAGGAGCAGAGGGAAGAGCTTAGTTTTGTTTACCGTCACTTGTTTCAAATCTCATTTGATACACACTCTGTTCCCAGAGCCTGGAAGTCTTCACTCATAGTGCCAAAAACATCACAACCACAGGCATTACATGATTACCGTCCAGCAGCTTTGACACTTCTATTGTAATGAAGCGTCTTGAGAGGATAGATCGAGTTCTCAGTGAGGTGTAAAACAAACATGATACACTGTAATTAGCAAATACAAGGTGGAGGAGCACAGAAGATGCTCTTTTGTATGTATTGCATACAGATAAATGCAATCAATACTATAAGACGGCATATTTTAATGGAAAGGCTGTTACAGATAGAGGTGAATAGCAGAATCATTAGATGGAGGTGAGGGTGGAGTCCTTTTTGACTGATAGATCACAGTGTGTCAGAGTAAAAGCTGCAGTGTCCTCCCCTATTATTACCAACACTGGAGCCCCACAAGGGAGTGTTATCCCTCCACTTCTGTTTACTCTTTATAGGAATGAATGCAGGCCTCAACTCATCATGTGTTCAATGTTAAATTTGCTGACTGATGATACAGTGATTGTTGGTTTGATCACCATGAAGATGAAACAAAGTGTCATGGATGTGTTTTCTTCAGCTAAATACCAAGAAAACTAAGGAAATGATCTTTGATGTCAGAGAGATCACAAGGACACACCAACAAGTAGCTGTTAATGGCGACTGTATTGAAGGTGTAAATGAATATAAATATCTAGGGACAGACAGTCTTTAATTGTATTTGTCTCACAGTTGCCACAGACACAAAGAGAATTTCCGAAAGGACAATAAACAAACCGACTAACAAGCTGTCAAAAAAATAACTTCACTGTAATAACTTTCAAACACATATTATCACTGGGTCGGAACCAAAACCTCTGGAAAATGACTTAAACGATTATCAAAATAGTTGCCAATTAATTTTCAATCGACTAATCGTTTCAGCTGTACTTGTATAAACTGTTGGGTAGTTTAATTCATAACATAACATCATATTTCATAAGATCTATAAGTTTCGTATGAGTAAAAAGTACAATATTTATTGGAGTATTTGCATAAAATGGAAATACTTTAGTAAAGTACAAGTACCACGAATTTGTACCAAAGTACTAGTACTGGTGTGTTATGATGCAGAGAGAGAGATGACAAGCTTCAAAAGTACTTTCATTCCACTCTGACTTTAATATGAAGGTTGAGGAAGAAAGACCTCATGGGAAATGGCGTGTAACATGCTTATTATCTGCATTACTGTTATATGTTCCCGGCAGCTGGTTTATCAGTCCTGCTGCAGCACTGAGGATTGTTTTGGAACATAATGAAACGCTTTGTGTGTGAGATAGGGAACATGTGAACACGTGTGTTTGTTTGCTCGTGGAGCCGTGCCACGCCTTTGATTAAGGTTATGGTTTTGGCAGGATGAGAGCGAGCGGCAGCGAGGGGGAGGACCGAGAGAGAGAAAATCACAAACTGTGTTTTCTCTAATCAAAACCTGCAATTACAGCCGCAATAATCCAGCGAATCACTCAACACACCGTCTGTTCGTGTGTGTGTGTGTGTGTATGTGTGTGTATGTGTGTGTGTGTGTTATTTTTGCAGACGTATTGACTACAAACTGAAGAGGCAGGACAGCACCAAAACACTGCTAATAAAAAGTGAACAGCTGCTGAGGATCGAGGAGCACGACTTCGCGATGAGACCAGGCTTCGGAGGTCAGAAACACACACGCGCTTGTCTTTATATATTTGTTAAGACCCTTATTCACATAATGCATTCCCTGGCCCCTAACCTTAACCCCCCCCAACGAAATGCCCTAAACACCCCAACACTTACCCTACCCCCTAACCTAAACCTCATTCTAACCTTAACCTCAAAACCGAGTCTTAACCTTCCAACAGTCCTTTGAAGTAGTGAGGGCCGGACAAAATGTCCTCACAATGTCATGGTCAACGAAGGACTCTTGTGTGGACTTATTTCCTGTTTTATTTTGAAGGTCTGTTCTTGGTTCATGGTTTTGATTTACTTCCTGTCTTTGTTGCATATCCCTCCAGTTTTGATTAGTTCACCTGTGTCTTGTGCTCACCTGTTTTCTGTTTCCCTCGTTGTCTCCTGATCTATATATACCTGCCCCTTGCCTTTGTTCAGTGTGGTGTCATTGATGTTGCTGTTCTTGTGATTCTTTGTGTTGGATATCTTGGGTTTTTGATATGGTTCCTGTTGCTGAGATTTGAGATTTCCTGAAGTCATGTTCCAGTGTTTCCTGTGTTCGGCTCCTGTGGTTTTTTCCGTGAGTTTGTTCTTTTGATTAATAAATCGTTGGACTTCTCCCGCCTCCCTGCCTACATCTGTCTGCGCTTGGGTCCTTCCTCTCCCTGCTGCCTTGATGGCACTTCGTAACACACAATGCAGAAATATCCTCACAATGCAGAAATGTCCTCACAATGCAGAAATGTCCTCATTACAATCGTTTAAAACTGAAGTTGGTCCTCACAAAGATAGCAACACACACACACACACACACACACAAAGGCACACCTCATTTAATCTCTGATCCCTGATGATTTAATCCACTCGATCACGTCATCCAACAGAACAAAAAAAAATCACTCCTCGTCCCGCGCTGATGATGCGTACGCGGTGGTTTGATGATGCGATGATGGGCACTGGGTCACCCAGACAACGGATGTGTCAATCCAAAAATCACCAAACTGACCCAGATTTTCGAGTGGCAGCACGGGTGTGTGTGTGTGTGTGTGTGTGAACATTAATTTGGAATACAGTAGGACTCTGTGTGCTCACTCAAATGTGATTGTGTGGGTTTTAGCAATATAATGAGTGCCTCTCTGTGTGTGTGTGTGTGTGTGTATTGTGTGAGTCGGGGGGATTCGTGTGCATTAATCTGGATTATATTCCAGGTCTGGAGCAGATGGAGGGGTGGGAAACTAACTGACGTCTGCCATGAAGATCATCACTATCAAACACACAACAATAGATGCAGACAGACCCACATTTCATGCGAACAGTTGAAGCAAAATGATAAATTCTTCCATAATTGGCACTGTGGATTAAAATAATATCAGTGTATGAACTAAAAGCTCTTGAGGAGATAAACATTGTACATCTATACGTATTTACATCAGAAGGTGGGATGTAATTAAGTACATTTACATCATTTTAAGGTTCTGCTACGTGAGTATTTCCATTTATTGGGAGATTTTCTGCTTTCCCTCCATGTCTGAGGAAAATATTGTACTTTACCCAACAGTATATAAAGTACTTTTGTAACAGAGTTTTACTTTTACTTAAGTGAAAGATATGAGTACTTCTTCCACCACTGCCGACATTAAAACAATGCGGGAGGCTGCGTTGGTTGGGGAATGTTGTTTTGGGTACCGGTGTTATGATGAAACAAGATCAGGCTGGTTTGAATAAAAGATCCATGAGTTTGAAGGTTTATCAGATGATAAAGACGGACAAGATTTTACAACTCTGGAAAATTATCACAGCGGCAAATATTTTATCTTTGGTCTAGACGATAGCGAGGGAGTATTTCTTCTTCTTCCTGCCTGTTAGGAAGGTTAGAAAGGGATTCTGGTCGCGGTTGAAATAAACCAACTTTGACCGCTGATATAAACAGGATTCGAACTGTTGTCTCGCGTTGGTGTGCCCAATCATTGATCCTGACCTATGAGGTTTTTACAGTCATTATTTTCACGATCACAAGAGGATGCATGTCTCAGATATGTAAACATAGTTCTTTTTAAGTTTTTGAACAAAGGACAATGCTGTCATTTTTTTCTAGTGAGGACAGTCTCTTCCTTTCATTCTTCCATTGATTGCAAAACATGAAAAAAAAGTTTTTATCAAAACTAAACTCACCTCTTTGTCACTATGACGACCTCTACTTTGGACTGGAAATCCTGGAAATACCTGGACTTCCAGGACTGAAACCTTTTTGCGCCCTCATGTTCAACGTTACATTATTACAGTGTTTATGATCCTCTTCCTTTCTGATCAGTGGTGGAAGATGTATTAAATCCTTTACTTACTGCCGTTAACTGTAAAGATACTAATTTAAAAGTAAATATTTACTTAAGTAAAAGTATAATCAGCTAAATTTACATTAGGTTAAAGTGATATTATTATATATTACACTACTGGATTATTATTACTGATTCATTAACATATATGCAGCATTTTAATTATGTAGCTGGTCGAGGTAAAGCTAATTCTAGTGGTTGAATTTACTGTATAGCATTTTTAGAACTGCAACGATTAGTCGGTAAATTGGTTAGTCGATCAAAAGGTAATTAATCAACAACTATTTTGATAATCAATTAATCGTTTCAGTTAGTTTTCAAGCAAAATACCAAACATCTGATGGTTCCAGGTTCTCAAATGTGAGGATTTACTGTTTTTCTTGGTCTCATATTACAGCAAATTTGATAATTTTGAGGTTTGAACTGTTGGTTGGGAGATTTAACGACGTCACCTTGTTGTGCTTTCTGATGTTTTATAGACCAAACGATCAATTGAGAAAATAATCAGCAGATTAACTGATAATGAAAACAATTGTTACTTGCAGTCCTTCATATTCTCATTATTGGTTTTTAAAAGTTTAATCTGCACAGTAACTAGTTTTTGTAGTAAAAAGCACAAAGTACCTCTGGAATGTAGTGAAGTAGAAGTATGAAGTAGCATTCAATTAAAATACTCATTTAAAGTACAGGTACCTTCAGAAGTATACTTTAGTACAGTAAATGTTTCTGACCCACACAGTCACACACAGCCTCCTTGTAGCCATCGTATCTCCCTCTGTCTGCCGTCTCTTCAGTCTGTATGGTTGGTTGGTTGGTTGGCGTCCTGTGTGTCTCTGTGGTCCTGCCTGTTGCTCAGGGTGGGGACAACAAAAGCACCACTGTCTGCCCAACGGCCCTGCGGCATTTCCACGGGCCATAATTTTACACAGAACGAAATCTCAGCTTTTTCTGACTCAGATAAGCCTATAGCTGCTGTGTGTGTGAGTGTGTGTGTGTGTGAGACCCAAGAAGCTAAGGAATCAAAATCATTGCCTCCTCAGATCTCCTGAAATACACCATGTGACATTTCTTGTTACGTGAAGGACTTGTAGTATTTTTATATCGAGGCCAAGGACACCTATAAACCTAAATTAATCCCTATAAACTTTGTTATAAAACTCCCATCAGGCCACCTCGGTTTTCTACGTTATAGTTAGACATCATGATGCCAAATGCTTGTAAATGATTTACTAACAGGGCCTGCATTCTGCCGGTGGCCCTCCAAACACTGGTTTGGCTGTAGCTCTTCACTGACACCCCTTTTCCACCGAGGGGTGCCTAATCTCAGCCAGGAAAACTGGTTTCAGAGCTGCACCAACACTTTCTCACATCAATGTTACGTTCATAACATGAGAAATTAGTAGCTATGCTTGCTTGGGTAATGTTAGTTGACCTTAACCTTGGTAACAATAGCTAACGTTAGCCTGCTACGTCACCAGTCTTATTTTGTAAAGCAAGTAGTAGCTAAAGCTGTCAGATAAATGTAGTGTAACTGTCTCAGAGACATGTTTCATTGAGATGTTTATTTGATATGTTTCTGTCATAAATTCATGATTATTTGAGTTCATACAGTCATAAAATGTTTTAATCTAATATAAATAAGATGTTAAAAGGGAAACATTGATCAAAAGTGTGTCTAAAATATACTACCAGATAAATGTAGGGCTTTTTATGTAAGGTTGTGTTTGATGTAGAGTGTAACGGGTCACATGACCAAAGTTTAGTCAAGAGCATAACCGTGGCATTATGGGTAAGAGACAACATGGATGCAGAGGAAAGACGTACGGTCCCAAAATAACCAGATTCTGCACGTGGACCAAGAGGCGCACACGGTGATTGTGTTTCATTTGGTTTACATTTGTTTTTGTTTTCAGTAATTTGATTTGATTCGATCACATTTCTGTTGTGCTAACGTGTTTGGGACTGTTAGCTAGCTTGAGAGACTTTAAAAAGACTCAGAGATGTATATTTGAAACTTTTTACATCTTTTAATTTTTGTAGTTTTCACAGTGTCTGATGATGAAAGAGAGAGAGACAAAATAAATCTTCAAAACACATCTGTATGAAGTGTGGCCATTATTCCATTGGACCAGTGTAGTTACATGCATTGAAGTAAAAAGTACAATATTTCCCTGTGAGGTGTAGTGGAGTAAAAGTAGAAAGTGGCATAAAATTAAAACAGTCAAGTAAAGTACAAGTACCTCAACTTTGTACAGTACTTGAGTAAATGTACTTAGTTACATTCTGCCACTGGATAAGGCCATCTGCCAGATGAATGTGATGTAAATGCCAAGTGAAGCAAAAATATACTGTTTCCAAAATGGTCAGCCGTGATGTAAAGCAAACGTGGAAAACCACTGGTGTGGTTCTGTAAAGGTTTAGTAAATAAAGGCTGTGTGTGTGTGTGTGTGTGTGTGTGTGTGTGTGTGTGTGTGTGTGTGTGTGTGTGTGTAGGCTGAAAACCTACAGATGCTTTCATTACATTACAGTGTTTCAGCCCAAGCTGTCAGTGTTAGGCATGGCTGGGTTGAGTCAGTATGGATTTTGTAGGAGTCTGACGTCCACGTTCTCCAAAAGCTGCCCAGAGAGTCACCTCTTAACCCCCCACCATCCACCCCACCTCCCCTCCTTTGATTGTTGGCGATGGAGAGTCAAATCAAAACACTCAGAAACATCCTGCGACCTTAAAGCTGCATTATGCTGCTTATGACGGCATGAATTGATCCATCTGCGGCGTTGTGTTCAGGGATTAAACGACCGCCTGAGCACACAAACATTTTGGGACAAAAAAAATACAAACATGACATTAAAGCTGCGCTGGACACAATTTTTATGTGTTATTAAGGTAAATCTGCAGCAGCTCACTAAGTGACATGTTGTAGATTTACCCAAATAAAAGTCCAGAGAAGGATTTAGTGACTAGCATGACAATCTGTGCTACACACAGGAAGGCAAACAATGACATACACAGTACACAGTACCCTCTTTACCCTCTTTTATTTTGAAATACCTGCAGTGCACACACAGGAGAGTTAGCGGAATTGTTTCACTGATGCTTAGCAAACACAGGCTGTCAGTCACATCACTGCCCTCACTAATGACATTGCTTGTTAATGCAGAAAAAATGTGATCACCTGAGGCTGTTTTTCTGTGTTAGTGAAACAGGCTGAGCAGGAACAAGCATGACCAACGTTTTCCTCCTGTTTCCTCGTTTGTACTAGCCTGGGAACAAGACGAATCTGTGAGCTCATGTTTTATTTGCTCCCGCAGATGCGTCAGCCAACCTGGCTCGGGTCGGGCCAATCACAACCATTTATCTAACACGGTGCAGGTTTGACACGATGGCTGTACAGATGAGCGCCGTTGAGGCATTTTCGTAAACAACCAAGATGGCTGCCGCTGATGTGGAACGTTCTGAATCCACTATCGCATCAGTATTAAAAGAACTGGACGGTATATTTCCTCTAAAAGAAGAACAAACAACTGCACTTTTGTTGATTAGAAAGATGTCTGTTTCGTACTTCCCACAGGATTCGCTCAGCGCTACGTCACATGTTTCGCTGCTCTGATTGGTTGTAGGTCTATCCAATCGTGTCCAGAGGCATTTTGGTCTGCACACGCTTGGAAATGAGAGGTTCGGGCGATGTCAGGCTAGGTTTGTACCAGAACTGAAGGAAAAAAAGCCCGTCTGTATTTTTTGTGTGACAACAACATGGTTTCTTTTCTCTGAACGTTGTTCTCTATTCTCACTAAGTGCTTTTCCAGAACATTTGAGGCTCATTGTGCAGATAAATCCAAGGCCTCAATGCCTTGGTGCAGTGTTTCACAATAACTTTCTCATCAACTTGTTTACATCAGCTAATTAGAAAAAGATGCATCTGTTGAAATGTCGAGGGTTCAACCTCCCTGCAGCCACCACCACGATGTTGAAACAGGAGATTTTCCTTAGTGCCCAGTCAGAGTAGAAAGTGGAAAAGGGAATAATTTGTGTTCTTACGAAACAGGTGGTGCTGGATCCAAACCTCTGATTGCTGCCCACATTTCTGTCATTTTTTTTCGTCATTCATAAAGGTCTGGTGTTGTCAGCCTGATTCTTGTGCCACATTTGTCATCTGCTCTCTGTTTATGCCATACATTAGCTCTCCTGTCATTGCAGATCCTGCCACTCCCTTCCCTGAGCGATCATTGGGCAAACTGTTTCCAATTTGTCAGAATCAGAAACATGTTTATTGCCAAGTAGGTTTTCACATACAAGGAATTTAGTAAGAGAAAAGAAAAAACAAGTACTGCAAAAGTCAAGAATCATAAATATAAAATAGAAATCTACAATAAAAAATATGTAAAAATATAAAAGACAAGAGCTGTACAAAGTTTAAAACGAAAAAATAGAAGAAGAAAAAGAGTGTGCAATTCTTGACAGGATGAAGAATATGTGTGAAAACAAAAACCAAGATTTGCAAAAATGTGCATTAATGTGGAGCATTGAGTCAGATGTGGAGACGTGTTGTGTCCATGGGGGGCGGGATGAGAGTCAGTGTCAGTGAGGGGTCTCGGGCCTTTTTAATGGCAGTCGGGAAGAAACTGTTCTTGTGGCGTGAGGTTTTGGTCTTGATGGACCGCAGCCGGCTGCTGGGAGGGGAGTGTTTCAAAATGTTTGTGTCCGGGGTGGGAGGGGTCAGCCACAGTCTTTCCTGCTTCAGGGTCCTCGAGGCGTACAGGTCCTGGAGGGGTGGCAGATTGCAACCAATCACCTTCTCTGCAGAGCGATTGATACGCTTCAGTCTGCCCTTGTCCTTGGCAGTGACAGCAGCGTATCAGACGGTGAGGATGGAATCGTAAATCGTAAATCATCATAAATCCTCTGCTGTGCTTTCTTGGTTCACTTGAGGTCCTGGGTCATGGTTCACTTGAGGTCCTGGGTCATGGTTCACTTGAGGTCCTGGGTCTTGGTTCACTTGAGGTCCTGGGTCATGGTTCACTTGAGGTCCTGGGTGATGATGATGGTGCCCAGGAAGAGGAATAAGTTAAAGGTGTTAATGATATAATGTCAACCAGTTCTGAAATCTTTGGGTTGACATTGAATCTGTGCATCGTATAAACCGAGAGAGCTGAACCTGACCTCCTTTTGCACGTGTCTCTATGAAATGCCTTGTTCCTTAAACATACTCCAACTGGGTGTGACATGGGAGAAGGAAAGCAGTAAAGAGATGAGAGGCAGAGGGAGTGACCTTCAGTTTTAGGTTTTTCTCACCAACAGCAATCGTTGTCGGGGCTACGCTTAATGTTGAGTCTGCACTGCTGGTGGTTTTTTACGAGTGACGCTGGGACAAAGCCAGCCTGTGGCAGGAGCCTTATGGTGCTGACTCCTGACTGTCAGATGAACTTCATTACATAAAGTGTTTATCGAGCTGCCGGCCTGCTAACATCCAAGTGGAATGAACACACTTTACATCCACGTTCACACAAAAAGCACACTTTCAAGTACATCTGTTATTTTTCTCCTGTTGTCCTTGAGAGTGAAAACAGGAATGTAACCCGGTAAACCACGTCCAGATGGAGGTCACAGACAAACTCAAACCAGTGTGTGTGAGAGACAGTTTGTGTGTGTTTATGCTAAACCAGCAGATATGGTTTTGGTGATTTGCAGGAATTTTCAGTTTCTTGATCTTGATCAGCGGCCTCTGAGATACCAATCTACAGGCTACAGACAACCCTCCAGGCATAAAGGTTAAAACTGAGTTTAAAAAAAAGTTTTAAGCACAACTCTATGAAGCTAGACACAATTTAAAAGAATGAATGTGTCTGTGACTGAAATTGTAATTATTGGCCCAGATACTTTTATTGTTATGCACTCGATACTCAATATTACTCATATTTAGCTGTCCGGACCCAAAATGTTAAAAAAACAAATCATGGGATTAGTTTTGATCCTCGGCCTAAATTTTGAGCTCCACGCTCGTTGATGGTTGGTCGGTCCTCCGCTCAAATATCTCAACGCAGTTACTTACACCTGCTTAGCATCAGCACGTTTGTTAGCATTGTCATTGTGAATATGTTACCATCATGGATGTGGTTAGCACGCTAAAGTTAGCGTTTAGCTTAAAGCAGCCTCACAGAGCCGCTAGCATGGCAGGAGACTCTCAGTCTTGTTCCAATTCAGGATTATTGCAACAGTCAGAGCACTGAGTCAGTCGTTCTGCTGTAATGCCTTTTTTCTCTTTTCTCAACTCCTTAAAGTCCCAAAAAAACATAAATCACACGTCACTCATGTTTCAGCTTCTCTCTGTTGTCTCCCTGTTACTTTTAGGACTGATTTTTTACACTTGTCACATATGCGGCATTACATGGTAAGGTCTGTAAATTTAAAGTAACTTGGTAATTGATTAGTAAGTTTTTGCCTCTGGTCTTCAGGACTTCTGACTGTTAAAAGGTGAAGTGAAGGTAAAAGTGAATGTGTCTGCTGTTGTTCTTGTCTCAAAAAGTAAAATTATTGCATAACTACTTTGTTTTCTTTCTTGGTTTTATAACTTTTGTTTTTTTCTTTTTGTGTGCTGCACACTTAATTCCACTTGTCTTCCAAATTGTCTTCTGTGTCTCTTTTATCTCCCTCTTTTCCCTTTTTTTTCTTCCTGTAAAGCCCTTTCTGCTTTGAAAAGTGCTTTATAAATTAAGTTTGCTCGCTTGGGTACAACATGTTTAAAAGAGACAGTTTTTCAGATTACATATAACTGTTTAAAATAACCATATTTCAATGTGTACTTAGGACCTGCTTTACACTGAAAATGGTCATTTAAATACTGTTGAAACAACGCTTATTATGAAACCTAGGTAAGCATTCCCATGTAAACCAAATTTAGCCCAGTTTAAATGTAGACATCTCGACATCTTATGAGCTTCAAATCACCAAACAAGCCTACTGAGTGAGGCAAAAGTTCAGAGTTGTCAGAAGTGATTTATCGGTGCTCATTCTTCCAGTGCATTCCCATCATTATTCAACTTTTAACATTGACTCTAAAGAACATGCTACCAGTGATACAGATGTTTATGAGTCAGTAAAGTCACTGCTGATGCTTGTCGTTGAGTCAGGAATGAGCTTTTTAGTCTGCAGGCCGCCGAGAACGACCATCAAACATCATCACAGTTGATTACAGGCTGCACAAACGTCCCGAAAACCTCCTTCTCAAAGTTTGTCAGGTCATGATTGCTTTGTGGCAGCACAGCAGCAGCCCGGGGAGTGAGTAGCCGTGATGGAAGTTAGTTTTTTGGGGAGGAGGGATTTGTGCTGTTTAGCTATTTCTGCTCTGTTTGGTTTGTGTGCACAAATCAGGTTGTTCAGGTTTAGCAGTTAAACAAGCTTAATCTGGTAATGAGGCGGATGGAGCTGAGGACAGATGTTTACGGCTGCAGGGAGCTGGTGGCAAGGACAAAAGGATGTAGTTACCAGTGTTTGATCAGAAATGAGGTTTGAGGGCCGTTGCATGTGATGATGTGACAGAAGCTGCTGAAAGACAAGCTGACATTCACTTTTAAGTCATTTTGGACCAGTTTTATTCCAAATAAATTTACATTTTCAGTGTTTTTTCCAAAGTTTTACTCATGTTAGGGTGAAAAAAGCCTCTGAAACAACACGTGTACCATCATGGGACACTAAAACTCTCCACTGAAGGTTTCAGGTTTTCTGTCGCTGTTGAGTAAAATCACATAATTTCCTTTAACATATCAGCAACAGTTACAGCTGATGAATTGATATCTGCTTGAAAGTATGAAAATATTGTCCACTATAAGTCCACTTTCATGCATTTTTCCAACTTTAATACAATGCATACATGCAATCCTTTACTGAATATTGTATGAAATGTATTATATTTCATGAACCTTAAATACACGTTTCTGCAGAACACCTCGAGTGATATATGAGAACGGAACTGAATGTTCTCCTGTAGGCTGTTCTGATGTACGGTGTCATTTCTCGCAGAAACGTTTCATTGATTTATGAGTTTTGAGTCATTGACTTTAAAAATGAATGAAGTTCTTATCTCATTTCAGGTGCAGCGATCCCTGTAGGCATCGATGTGCAGGTGGAGAGCATCGACAGCATCTCCGAGGTCAACATGGTGAGGAGGTCACTGTTTAACTCAACCTTAAACTTCATTTCCAGCTTATAATGACTGGTAAACAGACCTTATCAAGAATGACTTTAGACATGCTCTGTCCTTATTTAAATTGACTTTAATTTTACAAATAAGGTTGTGCATTCAATAAGCAACTTAAAGGGACAGAATAATACAAAAAATCTAAAATCCTAGATTTCTTTCTTTCTTTTTTCTTTGTTCTTTGTCTGCACAAACCTGATTTTCACACATAACACGAGGAGCTAACAGCTCTGTTACTTCTTCTAACATTTAAATGTCAGAATCTAAAAACAACGTTTGGCAGGTTTTGTCCACTTGTTTATGACCATATCAGGACCGTTAAGAAGCTCATAAAATTGAGAACATGCTGTGACTGAAAGCTGGAACTTCAGATGATTTCAGGCTGTCATCACTTCCTGTTCGTCTGGTTTGTGACCCCTCCATGGCTCTGCTTTCAACTCAACCGGCCACTTACTTTCGTCTAAGTGCTTTATCGAGTTCCTCCAGCCAAGAGAGACGAATGGTGGGTGTTGTCATGGCAGCCTCAACTGGAACGGTGAAAATCTGCATGAAGTCTGCAGCCGGCGCAGTCTTGTCCTCCGGCTGCTGCAGAAAAATGTCCGTCTCATCCATCGCTGACACCAACTGCTGAGCCTGTTCACCTCCAATACTCAAAATAATAGTGACACCATCTTACAGAAATAAAATGGCAGACTTTGACATGAAATTATGATTTATTCCTTCCTATTTTGTTCAACTTTGCTCACAAATGTTAATAATTTTATGAGGATAATGTGTTTACAAAAACCTAAGATTAAATCCTTTTGTTCAAATAGTTTTTGTTGAAGCTTACAATAAAAGAATAAAACAATAAAACATCAAAAAACAGAACAGATAGGAACAGATTAAGATACAAATAAATGACTGTTAACCTAATTGTTAATGAATTGTTGTGTATTTACTATGACGTAATATCATGAATATAAAACATTATTTCTTTGGTTTTGCATCCTGCAGGACTTCACCATGACTCTGTACCTGCGTCACTACTGGAAAGACGAGCGGCTGGCGTTCCCGTCCCGGAACAATCAGAGCAGGACGTTTGACTCGAGGCTCGTGAAGAAGATCTGGGTTCCCGATGTCTTCTTCGTCCACTCCAAGCGCTCCTTCATCCACGACACCACCATGGAGAACATCATGCTGCGGGTTTACCCCGACGGAAACATCCTCTACAGCGTCAGGTACAGGGGGGAAGTTATGGAGGTGAAATGGAGGTTTAGACATTCAGATTTAAAGATGCTACTGAGGACATAACTGTTAAAATGAAGATCCTCTGAAGCTCTGAGTTGTTGGTGCAGATGACCACAGCTCTTTGGCCCCAGAAGAGTATTTCACATCATGGCAATAAAGGCAGGTGGAACTGAGAAACTGAGAGTATGACATAAAGAGAGAGGGAGAAGGTTTCCTTGGCAACAGCGGGAAAGGTGTATCCAGGTATCCAGGACAGGGTGAGTAACTGGAGTGAAAGCTGTATTGTGTGTTTGTGTTTGTGTGTTTCAGGGTCACTGTGACGGCTCTCTGCTCGATGGACTTCAGCAGCTTCCCTCTGGACACACAGAACTGCTCGCTGGAGCTGGAGAGCTGTGAGACACACACACACACACACACACACACACACACAATACACTTACCACTGTGTTCTTACGTTATTGAGTTTCACATGCAACAATAAAATAAGTAAATGGCAGGATAAAATCAACATAATCCAACCAATCTCCGTCTCATTTTTCAGTTCTAATCTTTCCTCTGTTTTCCACGACACTGAACACCTCCCTCTCTCTCCCTCCCTCTCTCCCTCCCTCTCTCCCTCTCTCCCTCTCTCTCCCTCCCTCCCTCTCTCTCCCTCCCTCCCTC